>SNQJ01S0043053.1:84304-117085 GCA_010110895.2 Picea sitchensis | reverse complement strand
ACCTTACAAAGGCCTTCCTGGTATGAGAGTTATAAATGACAAGTTAATGACGCTTGCCGATTACAAAAAGAAACTAGCCACTGTGGCTAATGATAGCTCAAAATTCTCAGTAATACAAGGCAGTATCACAGACAAGGCATTCTTAGATGCTTTACAGTTAGACATCAGTATACAGCATGAGATCCGGTACATCTTCATCATCAAGCCAACTTTTTCCAAGTACACAAAGATGGAAGAAGTATACCGAAGATTGCTCAAAGTCAGCATTTCCAATCACCTTCGATGGGAAGAGATTTGCAATCTGATCGAGTAGTCAATGAGGTGTCCAAGCCTAGTCAGCTATCCAGTCAGATGAGGTCGTGCAGAGGCCTCACCAATGGTTCACCCGAGAAATCAACATGAAGTTTCAACACATCATCAAGCAGTTTCCTAAATTTTTGTATATTCTTAAGTTAGTTAGCTAAATTTAGTTTTTCCACATCCTGATCTTTAATGACAGGGTCATATGTAATTTGATTATAAATACTTCAAACTTTGAAGTACTGAGGGTTGATATTTATGCCCTGCAAGCTACAAGACTGTAATTTTTATCAAGAGATCTTCCATTAATACAAAGAGACGTTTTCACAGGATTCTCGCGTGTTATTCATTGATGATGTTTTATTTTCTATGTTGAATGTTTTCGTGCTCAGTTGTCATATTGTTTTCTAATCTAAATCTTTTTAAAGTAACACATGTTGTAGGATTTATCTTCATATACCCCATTTCAGACTTTGAAAGATTTTAATGTTTATCTTCTAATATTACAGTGAATAAATTCTTAAATGCTTCTTTACTTTAATTGATATTCTCATCTTTTCTGCTAATTCATCATTTTACCTCTAAAAGAATCCAACGAATGCATTATCTTGCCCTGTGAAAAGAATCTTTTGTTTCTGCTTTAGATTTCTATCTTCATAACAGAGACCCCATAGCCCAATGGATGCGTAAATCCCCTTCAGCCAACTCAACAACAACAACAATCCAATCAATCTTATTTATATAACTAGCCTAATATCTTAAAGATAGAACATAGCTAAATCATACAGAGAGATCCCTTTCTAAAACTGGTAGGGCTAGATTCTAGTTTCGAAGTGGTTGGATAAAGTTACCTATCGTAGATTTATTCTTTCCTGGAAACCTCTGGGAATTTACAGAGCGTTAACATAGTGGCGACCATACTGGGGAATGAACAAACTTTCAACCCCATGTTTTCTTTTTGCCTAGAAGAAGACCTTGTCTCTGAAAAAATTGTAAATCTGAGAAAGAAATAATGTTTAGAGGTTGTTAAAAACTTGTGCATATTAATTTCGGACTCACAAAACTAAAAAATTATATAAAACTTAAAAAATCTGGCTCCTAAAAGAGTTTATACTTGATCTCACCCAGACCCAAAACCCGCAATAGCGACTGATAATCCAGAACAGTTACTTAGAAATAAGACCGTTACAGAAGGTTTAGGGAGTCATAGTCTCCTTCAAAAGTCCTTTTTCCTCCCAGAGGAACTCGTTACCCTTCAAGATCTCGACTTTGACACCATTTTCGAGCAAATCCTGTTTAGAACGAAATCAGATAGCTTCGTAACTGAAATCATTTTAGACCCAAAAAGCCTGCAACCCCGGACCCCTGAAATACAATGTCCCACTACAAAACCTCAAACTGCTCACTCTGTTCCAGCAGGCTCCTCCTCCTCCTCATCTTCTATCATCGCCCCACCTGTCATCCAGGTTGTTGTCCCACCTCCTCCTCCTATCATGGCAGCCAGATATTCTCCCTTGGTGTTGGCCGCACCTATACATGCTATGCCCTAGGATTATCAAATGAGACTTCCACAGTTTGATGGAATAGGGCCCTTGAGCGCGCAACAACACGTTGATAAAATGAATGACTATTTTGATCTAGAGGAAGTAGATGAAGTTGACGTTCAAATGAGATTGTTTGCGCAAAGTTTGACCGGTGACGTTAAGAAATGGTACAAAGGTTTATATGTTGCCTCAATGCTCGACCTTACAGTGTTTCAAAGAAGTTTTCTAGACAGATGGGAGGTAAAGAAAAATCCTCTCCAAATCTTGTTAGAATACGAAAACATCAGAAGGAATCAAGGTGAGACAGTTCAAGATTATTGCACCTGCTTCAATAATTTGTACAATGCAATTACAACCGATATTAAACCCCCACAAGGTTTAGCACTGATAAAATTCTCTGACGGTTTTGACTTTGATATGTCATATCAATTAGGGGAAAAAAATTCCACCACCCTGGAGGACATGTAGAAAATCTCAATAAGTGTGGAGGCCAACCTTTTGGCCAAAAGGGCACGGAAGAGGACCAAAAGGAGAGTCATGATTAAATAAGAACCCTCTACATATTCTTCTGACGCCAAGTTGGATTCCTTAGCTAGAGAAATGGAAAGGATGATGGAGAGACTTATTGTATCCAAAAGAAATCCTCTTAGAGAAAATCAACCTGCTCCACAAATTCGGAATCCTAACTTCAGAAGAAATCCTCCTCAAATTAGGTAGAGAGATCCCATGGATCAAAGAGAACAGAGGGGTCCTGATCAACAGATCAGACCACCCCTACAGGAAAATTATGTCAATGAAGGAGAAGATTTAATTGAAGAATTGGAAGACACGCACATAAACCTCATGGGCATTCACGATAACGAAGCTATTTTCCTCACTCAGGAATAGCAAGAAATTTTCCTTCTTTCTCAAACGTAGATGAGCGAAGAAGCTGAAGAATCTGAACAACAAGCATTTGAAAATTCCATTATGGAGGTACACAGGCAATACAATTTGCGAAGTAAGAAGATGGATGAAAATTCCCCAAAAAAGGTAACCGAAACGAAGAAAGTGGTCGAAACCAAGAAAGCCCCTGAGCATCCTACCAAGAAGATCCCTGAGAAAGGTAATGCTGAAGCTCTAGAAAAAAGAAACCTTGCCATTTTACAAAGATTAACGCAGACTAAGGTTTCATCAACCAACCCACCAAATACTTCTGCCCAGAAGACTATGGTGGACAAATCAAAATTGCTGAGCCAAAGAAAATCTCCTACTCCTTTCAACCTCGAAGGGGAATTAGACAAAGTGAAAATTCCCATTCCCCTTTCCGAGTTGATGAGTAAGGACACTTACCGATCGTAGGTGATCAAAGTGCTGAGCAGTGAACCTGATATAGACACGAAGGCCTTAACTGTTGGATCAACAAATCATTCAGACATTGTAAATCTTACTGACGATCAACCTGAACTCCTGTTTGGCCCTGAAGTTGATGGTCAGATTGACAATGGTGTTGTCGCTCCTTTTTACATCAGCCTTAATATACATGAATTGATTCTGCATAATGCTATGTTAGATTCAGGTTCTTCCCATAACTTGATGCCTAAAGTAATGATGGAAAAACTGGGACTCAAGGTCACCAGACCTTACAAGGACTTACACTCTTTCGACTCCAGCAAAGTCAGATGTATCAGATTGATCAAAGACTTATGTATCACTCTAGTTTAGATTTCAGAAAACAACATGGTTATGGATGTTATGGTCGTAGACATTCCCCCGAAATATGGTATGTTGTTGTTTAGGTCTTGGGGGGCCAAGTTGAAAGGTACTTTGTAGTTGGATATGTCGTATGCCACCATCCCAGTATTCGGGCAACATAGAAGATTGTACAAAGAGACGCTGATGAAATATATGGTCAACAGCCAAGAAAAGACACATAACTATCCTCTGTACTCTGCACACTCTGACTTAGATTCTTTCATCTTGTATAATGACAGCGATACAGGAGAGCAAATCGCTCAGTTGGAAGAAGATACACTTGATTTGAAAGAAGGCCAAGAAATCGTTGAGGTAGAAAGAAAGAAAACGTGATAAGTGAAGAATTGCTAGCAGATTTCTGGAGCATGGACTTCGATGGAGCTGTAAGCAAAGAAGGAGATGGAGCAGGAGTTTGGTTTCACAATCACAAATCCAAGTATTCGGAAAACCATTCTTACAAATTAAATTTTCAATGCACTAACAACATTTCCGAGTACGAAGCTTTGATGCTCGGTCTGAAACTTCTAAAGAAAGTTGGTGCCAAACAAATCATGATAAGAGGTGATTCTGAATTAATTATCAAACAAATCAAAGGTGAGTATGCAACAAAACATCCATGTTTCAGAGCTTATAGGAATGTTGTTTTGGATGCCCTTAAATGTTTCATTGAAGTTGATTTACAAGTTATGCCCAGGGGACAAAATATTTTAGCAGATGGTTTAGCTACCTCAGTAGCTACATGCAAGATACCTTTTCATTCCACTCGCCCATACACGGTGGAGGTGAATTGTAGGCCGAATGTCCCATACAACATCAAATACTGGTAGGTATTTGGGAACGATGACCAAATTGAAGATTTTCTACAATGCAAAAATGATTTCGAGTGTACAAACATAGACTTAGAAAATGAGGATGAAAATGTAAATAAATCTGATTTTGGAAATGATAGTGTAAATAAGATAGATTCAGGAGAGTTAGGTGAAGATGAGATAGAATATGATGTTTTTCACTTAAAAAGTAATGTTTTACCTAGGGGTTTAGTTCCTTTAGAAGACCTTTTTTATTTTAATGATGTAGCTAAAAAATCAAAAATTGAAGCCAGTGGTAAAGAGGTTGAAGACGTTAACATAGGGACAAAAGAGAAGCCCAGGATAGTAAAACTTTCTAAATACTTACCTCCTGAGCAGAAACTCAAATACATTGAACTTTTCAAGGAATATGCGGATGTTTTTGCTTGGGGTTACGAAGATTTAAAATCTTATGACACAAGCATCATACAACATAGGATCCCGATAAAAGGAGATCAAAAACCTTTCAGACGAAAACTTAGGAGAATCAATCTCAAGTTACTTCCCCTGATAGAAAAAGAAATTAAAAAAACGTATGATGCTAAAATCATAGTTCCCTTACAATTTTCAAAATGGGTTTCAAATCTGGTCCCAACCCGAAAGAAGTCTGGGGAAATCAGGCTTTGCATTGATTTCCGAAAACTAAACAAAGTTTCTCTAAAGGACAACTACCCATTGCTGAAAATGGACCACATCTTACAAAAGGAAGTTGGATCCAGCTAAATCTCCTTACTGGATGGTTTCTCAGGCTATAACCAGGTTCTCATTCACCCATATGACCAAGAGAAAACAACCTTCACAACACCTTGGGGCACCTTCATGTATGTGAAAATGCCTTTCGGGTTGATGAACACTAGGGACACTTTCCAAAGAGAAATTGACATCACTTTTGTGGAAGAAATTGGCAAATTTATTGTCATTTATCTGGATGACGTAACTGTGTATTCTCAATCCGATGAAAATCACTTAATACATCTCGGATGAGTATTTGAGAAATGCAGGAAATTTGGGATTTCTCTAAATCCTAAGAAAAGCCTCTTCGGATTAGAGGAGGGTAAATTGTTGGGACACATAATCTCTAAGGATGGAATTACGATAGATCCCAGCAGAATAGAAGCCATTCAGAAATTGGAACACCCAAGGAATATCAAAGAATTACAATCCTTCATTGGGAAAATAAACTTTCTGAGAAGATTCATACCGAACCTGGCCGAGCTTCTCAGGAACATCACAAACATGTTGAAAAAGGACATGAAAATAAAATGGGACATTGAATCCAAGTAGTCTTTTGAACAAGTTAAACATGGACTCACAAATGCTCCAGTCTTGATCAGTCCTGATTTCACCAAAGATTTTTACCTTTTTTCTTTCGCTTCTAAACATACCATTGCAACAGTATTACTATAGAAAAATAGTGAAGGGTATGAACAACCCATAGCCTTTTTCAGTAAAACATTAAGAGATGCTACTTTGAATTATAAAATAATGGAGAAACAAGCTTTCGCCCTGGTGAAATCCATAAAGGATTTTAGAGTATATATTCTCCATTCCCACACCATCGCTTATGTTCCGAATGCGGTAGTAAAAGACATTTTAACTCAGGACAACCTAGACGACTGAAGAGGAAAATGGATTGTTGTCATTCTGGAATATGACATAGAGATTAAACCTACTAAACTTATTAAAGGTCAAGGTCTAGCAAAGTTAATGGTTGAATCCAATTTCGATGCTCTTGATATTAATTTATTAGTTGCAGTAGATGAACAGGGAGAGAAGGCGACTCCAAGCGTGAAAGAGGTATTTCTGAACTCTCCATGGTACACAAACCTGATCTTTGTTTTTCATAACTTACAAGCTCCCCCTGGTTTGACCAAAACTAAAGCTATGTTTTTGAAATTAAAAGCATTAAAAATTTTCATTTTAGAAGGCAATCTATATTGGAAGGATCCTAGAGGTATTTTGTTGAATTATCTGTTAAAAGATGAAGCTGACAAAGTATTGCAAGATTTTCATGCAGGAGACTGTGGTGGTCATCTGAGCTGGAAGACCACAACTAATAAAATTCTCAGAGCTGGGTTCTATTGGCCTACATTGTTCACTGATGTGCATCAGAAAGTGACTTTGTGTCATAAATGTCAGGTTTTCGAGGGAAAAAAGAAGCTTCTTCCTTTGCCCTTGAAACCAATCTTTGTTGAAGGTCCTTTCCAACAATGGGGATTAGACTTCATCATAGAAATACATCCTCCCTCTTCGAGCCAGCACAGGTGAATTATTACTACTACAAACTATTTCACAAAATGGATTGAAGCTGTACCAAGCAGGCAAGCTAATGATTCTGTCATTATTAAATTTCTTGAAAATAATATCTTGTCTCGTTTTGGATGTCCTAGAAAGATTATAATTGACAATGCAGCTGCTTTCCGATCTAAGAAGCTCATAGAATTTTGCAACCAGTATCATATTGGTTTGGTTCATTCCACAGCTTATTACCCTCAGGGAAATGGGCTGGTAGAGTCATCAAATAAGACCATGGTGAACATTATTAAGAATACTTTACAAGAAAGAAAAAAGTCATGGCATAACAAGCTGGTTTTTGCACTATGGGCCGACAGACTGACCACCAAAAGGTCAATTGGTATGTCACCATATTAGCTGGTCTATGGCACTGAAGCAGTTTTTCCCACTTCCTTAGGAGTTCCTGTCATGAAATTGCTGCAAGAGATGCAAGATGAGCCGAACGACTCCCAAAGAAGGATAAACTAGATGATCCACTTGCAGCAATCCAGAGAAGAAGTATACAAAAAAACTTAGATTGTCCAAGAGAGCATTAAAAAGATCTTTGACAAAAGAACTAAAGAGGACGACTTTGAGCTAGGTGACTTGGTTCTGAGATAGGATGCCCGAAATGAGGATAAAGGGAATCATGGAAAATTCGATAGTCTATGGAAGGGACCTTACATGATTCAAGCATTCAGAGGAAATAATGCCTTCTTTCTCAACAACAGTGATGGGACAAATCTTCCAGGAGGACTTGTAAATGGCAGAATGCTGAAGCACTATTCACCTCCTCAGTAGGGACTTGTAGTCACACTTTTCCATTGTACAAACCATTTTCATTTTGCTTACAAGTTTTTGAGTGAAATAACTTTGATCAGATGGTTGGAGTCCGCAGAGAAGGCCCTAAGCCACTGAACATTGTCTTCAAATTTTCAAGAATAAAACCAATCAAGCAACAAATGAAACTATGGAGAAATTTTTTTCAGAACATCAGGAATCAAGATTATTGACACTTCACAAGGAGAGTACCATCCCC
The DNA here is from genome assembly GCA_010110895.2 of Picea sitchensis. Lineage (NCBI taxonomy): Eukaryota > Viridiplantae > Streptophyta > Pinopsida > Pinales > Pinaceae > Picea > Picea sitchensis. The sequence goes on along the minus strand of SNQJ01S0043053.1, from coordinate 109,346 downwards.
AGGTGGAGCCGCTGTTATAACCCTATAATTTATAGGATCAACTGGTGACTGAAATGTTATCTCTTTAAGTGTTTTTGTTTGTCAAATGATTGTCCATTTTGCAAATAATTTGAGAAAAGAAAAGAATAAAAGAGGGCATAAAAGAAATTCAGTAGAGCCCCATGTAATAACAATGATTTGGTCCATATCGTTCAAGCATGGCCAAGTTCTTTTAAATTGATGTTGATAGGAGTAGTGAATAATCTTGGCTAAACTGTTTAATCTTAGCCAAGTGATTTAGGTTAGTTAGTGAATAAATATGACCAAACTGCCTAATCTTGGTCAGATAACCCCAGGATAGAGTAATTTCTTAGTCCAACAGTTTAATCTAGACTAATTGTCATAGGTAATTAGGTTAGAGCATAGGGTAGTTTGATTTATCTCAATAAAACAAGCATGATGATCAATGTTGAATCATATCTTTGAGGTTTAAAGGCTTGATGTTTAAACCCCATGGTGATAAAGACAGGGAAAGCTTAGGCAAACCCACAAAATGCATTTATCCTAAGTTTCTGAGCAAATATGATTGTGTGCTCATTGAATAAAGATCGCGCNATCAATGGTTGAGATTGAATTCCGGACACCCCCGACCGTTGTGCTTTTAATGGTGGGGGGGGTCTAGAATGTTGGTTAAATTTCACGCACAGATCTATGGTTGAAAATAAAGTGCGCAAATCAATGGCTCATGGTGTTTTTCGGACCCTCCCGACCGATCTGCTTTTAGTGGAGGGGAGGGGGGTCTGGAATGGATTGTTTTATGGCAGGCCCCTTATCTCTACGTGGAAGGAATCTATTGGGTCAGACTCCCACCGTCTCCCAAGGTTTGACATACCTTGTCACCCCATGATGTCATTATCCATGTTTTTCCCCTATAGGTCACATCTCATTACTCTGTTAGTCCATTCCCCTTTTTCACCCTTTGCAATTACTCTCACCATGGTTACTTCCCAATCAACTCCTGCCACGTCACCCAACCGTATTCTTCATTCATTTTCACCTGCCATCTCACTCTTTAAACGACCCGTTGGCGATTTATTATTGGCTAACCTATCCTTTAACCTGTTGACCTGTCTCCCGTGCCCAACGGGTATCCGTTTGCTCAAAAACTACCTTCACCCTTCTTTCCCTCATCATTCACCCTATCGCCGCACTAGAGAACATTTTCCCCGTTTTCCTCTCCGTTACAACCAACTGTCCAAAGCCACCATCATCCCCACTAACGATTGTTTGATTTGTAGGTATTTTTACAGCGATGGCACCAAAATCAAAAAGAACAGAAGCTGAGGAAAATCCTTTCCTTCGGCCCCCTGTCGACCTCGACAGGATACATCTGGCTGACAAAGACCATTTAATCGAAGACACCAGATGTGAGTTTGACTTCGTGGACTTGCAATCATGGATCAAAGAGGTTTTCCTTGACCAGAGCGACGAAATTGGGCTCTGGGAGTCAAACCTTCCCCTGTATATTTTCCCCTAGGTTCACCATTTCCCCGAATTCGCCCTCAAATGCTAGGCTCATTACCTTCCTGACCAGAGAACCGTAGTTTCTTCATCTGGAGAAATTATTTTCCTCATCACACCCAAAATCATTAATCAGATGATGCAGATACCCAAAGCCGAATCCGCCTCGCCTTTCAACCTTGAAATTATCACAGAACTATACCAGAAATTATCATTCCCCCAAAGAGCTAAGATTTTCGAGCTTTTTCTCCCATAGGCCGCTTAGCTCCACACTAAAAATCCCCCGTATCCCTCATCCCTGTTCTCAGTGAAGGGAAACCAGGTCATCTCGTTGCTCTACGCCCTCCTTGGGTATTTTTCAGATCAATGGGTGGATGAACCCATATTGGGTTTTCTCTCCATATTCTCCACAGATGAGAAACCCACCACACAGTTTGACTACAACACTTTCCTGGCGGACAACATTCATGAGAAATTCTCAAATTTTTCCACAGAAGGCATGTTCCAGTATTCCTCAATACTGGCTTACATGTTCCTATTCTTTCAAGCAGACAAATTATCTTTTTCGATGTAGAAGATGGACAAGGATGAGAGGCCACATGCAGTGATAGCATGGACTTTGCTGCTCAGACACAACTCTACAAAATTCAACTTCAAACAATTTATCGAGTATTTCTACCATCCTGTGGTGAGCATGCTCAGTGGCAGACCTGAGCCGAGAATAAACAAGGAAATTCAGAGGATCCTACACCTCTCAGATCTTGCAAAAATGGGAGTTTGGTACATGTACCAGGACCACACAGAGATCAGAGTGTATGGGTGTGAATTGGCTCCATACAAGTTTCCCAAGTATTTGCCCATGAGAATATTTTCCCTGGAATACATAAGACAAATGATTAATTCAGATGACATACATTTTGTGTCTTTGAAGAAGAAGCAGCAACTCAGAATCAAAGGGAAGATTGGGTCATTCATTTGCAATAGCCAAGGCGCTGGGGAGGAAGCAGATAGACTGTTAAAGGAAATGATTTTTTTTGCTAGCTTCATATGGCATTATGACCCTTGCGGGATAATTTCAGAGATGAGATTTAAGAATAATAATATCCCATATGTCCACACATCCAGGCCTTAGATAGAGAAGTTCACCAACCAGACAGAATGGGAGCCAAACACTCTGGTTGAGACAGAACAGTAGGACCTTTCGGTCACTATCTCATAGATGACTACACCACAGGCTCCCAAGGAGAAAAGGCCCAGGAAGGAAACTTCACCTTCCTTCACTGAAGTATCGTCTGAAGAGTTCCAATTACACACCAAGAGGCCAAAAATCAGTCAGGCACCTGACCCGACTGGTGAAAAGGGAATTCAATCCACTACAACTATGGAGGTTGATCGGTCTCTCTTCAGTACAAGCAATAAACAAATCATGACTACAGTGTTTCCCAAGAAGCCTGTAGATACCCCACCAGTCAACCAGCCGAGCAAAAAAGGACCAAAATTGAGCATTTTTGAGAAGTATGATCTAATCAAAAAGAAAAACCAGACGTTGACTAGCAACACATATTCTCAATTCTGGAAGCAAACATCAACTGCACAACATAGACTGTTGTCTGCACTTGACATTGAGAAGGGTAGAATGCACATGGCATTCCTGCAAGAACAGGTGCTAGACCCGAAAGTAATCACTGATTACAAGAGGGCAACATTTGAATTTCAGACTACAGATGTGTATCCAACTGATCAAATGGATCTGCACAAGAAAACTAGAGAAATGGTTTTCTCCACATTGGCACATACTTCTACTGCTGCCTCCAAATTACAGGTATCTCTGAGCAATGTCTAGATGCAAATGAAGTTAGAAAAAATATCATCCTTTGCCAAGGATAACAAGATTAAGACATTGGAAGAACTGGTCCTCAAGATCGGATATGATCCCTCGAATGTGAAAGCAGTCGAGGAGATTCTCAAAAAGAAAAATGTCGATATTACATCTCTGAGGAAGTAGTTGAAATTTCCACCAACAAAAGATTCACAGGCAAAGGAAATAACGGAGACAAAAGGGGAAAAAGATGAGATGCTCAAGCTCATCATGTTGCAGAATGCACAGTTGAAGGAAATGGAAGCGGAATTGGAAAAACTAGTGAAAGAAAAGGAGCAGTCAAATCCCATGGAGGTAATTACACTGAGCGTAGTTCCACTCAAAGGAGTGAGCACAATGTTTGTAGCAGAAATTCCCTTGGAAACTCCACTGATAGCCCTAGAGAAGACTGTTGAACTGGCTAAATCCATGGAAGAAATAAATTTGCAAGAGACAAAGATTAGCAAACTCAAAAAGGAGATTGAGAACCTTCAGGAACTCAAGTCTTCTTACCAAACTGGCTACTCCAAGGAAAAACAAACATCAGACCAACTCAAACAAGAATTGCAACAACTTCAGAAGCAAACAGTGGCAGGCAAAACACTGGTTGAGGTCAAAGAAAGTGTCTGTATGGACATCACCAAGTCCATGAATGAAATGTGGCCGATGATATAAATCATGTTCGAGCAAAATGAGCTGGTGCAAAGAAGTCAACAAGCTATCGATAATATAAGAGTAGAACTGGGAGAGATGCCCATAGAAGCTGTTGAGATCATCAAATTTATGAATTCCAAAACTAGAGAGGAGCTAGAGGAGTTGAAGATTGAAGATAGGATAGAGACCATCCTTGAGGTCAAGGGGGTCCTGACCAAGAGAGGACTGATGCTACAACTGAAGGAAAAGGTCCAGACCATGGATGCAGGAGTGCAAACATTTTTTAGCAAGATTGAATCTCTGCAGAAGAAAGGCCTTCCTGTTATGAGAGTTATAAATGACAAGTTAATGACGCTTGCCGATTACAAAAAGAAACTAGCCACTGTGGCTAAGGATAGCTAAAAATTCTCAGGAATAAAAGGCAATATCATGGGAAATGCATTCTTAGATGCTTTACAGTTAGACATCAGTATACAACATTAGATCCGATACATCTTCATCATCAAGCCAACTTTTTCCAAGTACATAGAGATGGATGAAGTATACCGAAGATTTCTCAGAGTCAGCGTTCCCGGTCACCTTCGATGGGAAGAGATTTGCAATCTGATCGAGTAGTCAATGAGGTGTCCAAGCCTAGTCAGCTATCCAATCATACGAGGTCGTGTAGAGGCCTCACCAACGGTTCACCCCAGAAATCATCATGAAGTTTCAACACATCATCAAGCAGTTTCCTAAATTTTTGTATCTTGTTAAGTTAGTTAGCTAAATTTAGTTTTGCCACGTCCTGATCTTTAATGACAGGGTCGTATGTAATTCGATTATAAACACTTCAAGCTTTGGAGTACTGAGGATTGATCTTTACACCCTGCAAGATACAAGACTGTAATTTTTATCAAGAGATCTTCCATTAATACAAAGAGACGTTTTCACAGGATTCTCGCATGTTATTCATTGGTGATGTTTTCTTTTCTAGGTTGAATGTTTTCGTGCTCAGTTGTCATATTGTTTTCTAATCTAAATATTTTTAAAGTAACGCATGTTGCAAGATTTATCTTCGTATACCCCGTTTTAGACTTTGAAAGATTTTAATGTTTATCTTCTGATATTACAATGAAGAAATTCTTAAATGCTTCTTTACTTTAATTGTTATTCTCATCTTTTCTGCTAATTCATCATTTTATCGCTAAAAGAATCCAACAAATGCATTATCTTGCCCTATGAAAAGAATCTTTTGTTTCTGGTTTAGATTTGTATCTTCATAACACAGACCCCATAGCTCAATGGATGCATAAATCCCCTTCAGTCAACTCAACAATAACAACAAGCCAATCAATCTTATTTATATAACTAGCCTAATATATTAAAGATAGAACATAGCTAAATCATACAGAGAGATCCCTCTCTGAAACTGGTAGGGATAGATTCCAGTTTCGAAGTGGTTGGATAAAGTTACCTCTCGTAGATTTCTTCTTTCCTGACAACCTTTGGGAATTTACAGAGCATTAACAGAGAACAAATCTCATAAGGAAAAGCATAAGCTCAGGGTGAGAAGCCTCAGTAGTCATCCGATCAATAAATTGACTATGTTGATTATCTAATATTACGGACGTCGGTCATATGAGTGACCGTGGGCTTGAGGACCGTTGGAGGATCATGACCATCGGATATGCAAGCTAGATCAACAACAAGGATTAATTGTGGAGAGAGAAATAATAATTAAACAACTTGCTAGTTCTAATCCCGCAATTGGTTTAGATCATCAAATCTCATAAACCCAAATATCGACGATTGTGGTTGATCTAACAAATGATCATATTAAGTCGGATTAAATTGTGATCATCGAATGTGCAATCCCCAGATCAATGGTAGGGATAAATTGCGGATATTGAAAGGATAATTAAATATAGTGTTATTTCCAATCCCACAATTAATCAAGACCATCAGATATTATAGCCTCGAATATCGACGATTGTGGTTGACTCACCAACAACTCACAACATCAAATTGCAGAGTTTTGGTGATGAATTAAATCACTCACAAGTTGTGGTTCTGCAACCATCCTTGATCGTTGATCTGCTTTGAGTGTCTTCACGGCCGTTGGATCACTTTTAAGTGGAAGGACAGGATAAGCTAGAAGATCATCACTGAAGATAGATCGAGCCATCAATCTAAGAACATGGTCGACAAACAACATTTGGTTCACGTCAAAAGTTGCGAGGAGGTTACTATTTGGGGAATCTCACTTCAGAAGAATTGGCAACTTTAAAGTCAAATTACCCGAAGCCCTTAAATCTAAAATGAATAAGGACCATCAGATCCATAGAAAATGCGATGACTGTTGGATCATCTTAAGTGGAAGGACAAGATAAGAAAGGGCTGAGATTTGAGATCTCGATCACCCAAATTTTCGTTAGCCGTCAGATCGAAATAAATGGAAGGATAGGATAAGAAAATATGGAGAGTTGTTGGATTTAATCCAAAGCAATGCTGCATCATAGAAAAATTGAGCCGTTGATCTAAGATATTGATCCAACGAACATCATTCAATTCAGGTCTAAAGATGTGAGGAGGTTACGCTTTAGAAAAATCTCTCTTCAAGAATTCAGTTTGAGATTTGAAATCCCCGAAGCCCGGAGAGCTGGAGAGATGAAATGCATTCTCAACCGTTGATCAAAATACAGTGGAAGGATAGTGTAAGTATAATAGCCAAAGTTCCAAAGTAAATGGTGTCCATCCATCACAATGCTTGATTAATTCCTAGCTGATGGATTAAGCAGTGAAAGGATAAGTGTAAACCATCCGATCTCTTCGGACAGGTGTCTGGAGATTGTTGACTCCGGAAGATTGATGTACGAAAGAAACAAGAGTTTGAGAATTGAAAGTCCCGAAGGCCAGACTCGCGAAGGAGATCATGATCGTAGATTCAGGGAGACAGGTGTCAATATATATTCCACTCCGGAAGATTGTCATATGGGAAAAGCGATATTTGAGAGTTGAAACTCTTGAAGACCGAAAGGTCAGAATCAATCATATCTGTTGATTTGGAAGGAAGCTACGTGTCAACAGATCATGGAGATCTGGGATCACACGTGGAAGGAGGAAAGGAAGGAAGATAGCAGCCATTGATCGAGTGGCATTGCCAAGGGATTGAAAATCAATGATCATGCTCAATTGCAGGGTTAGAACATGCTCAGGTGTTAATTTTTCTTGAGCAGGCCTCAATCGAAACCATGGTTTTGGAGAAAGGATATATGGAGGCTCGAGGTAAATTGCGGGGCAAAAAGTAGTTTTATTTAATCCACCTTTGGATGTGCCCGCAATCACGTGGTCACATGATATCATCACCCAAGGTCACATCAACAAAATATAGAAGAAGGAGCTAGCACTGCTAGGATCCACATCGAAGGTTACGCATTGGAAAAAAATAAAAAAGCATCTGCGTGTATAATCCAATGGCGCTGATCAAATGGAATCTGATCGAAGGGTTGTTGTTTCACTTCGTGGTTTCTTGATTAGTTACGATTCAATTACACTAACTAAATCATTGTTCTGGGGTGTTGGAATCATGGCTCTTGAGCATTCTAAGATTCCCGACATGGGCGTTGGAGATTCGAAGAGTAACGAATGATGAGGGCATGAATAAAATAAAGATTCCATGATAGAGGAAGGTTGTTGTTTCTCTATAAAAAGTAGTTGAACTATAAGCAATGAACTAAGGGAGAATATGCAGAGATGAAGAACATAATCTGGACAGAGAAGAAATGGTGAAAACAATAGACTGTACGTGAACTTAAGTGCAAGAATATGTGAGCAAGAAGACACTAATGTAGGAAGAGCATAGTGGTGTAGTAGAATAATGATGAGACTGGTAATCCATTGATAAATATTGTATCACTGTAATAAATTTCAGCAAGAAAATATTTATATTTCGGGGTGGTTGGGTGTTTCTAGGGAGGATTGTTGTCCTTAGAGTTTCAAGTGGGTTCTTGAACATAGGGAGTTGTAGCTTCCTTCTGGTTGCAGCCAGAAAAACCAGGGTGGTAGGTTGGTGCAAGGGAGAACTATTGTTCTTTATTATAAAGGTTGGTTCCTGTGTGACTGGAAGTTGGAGCTGGAACACTCAGGAAGTTGGTGCTTCCATCTAGTTGGTGCTAGAACACTCAGGAAGTTGGTGCTTCCATCTAGTTGGTGCTGGAACACTCAGGGAGTTGGTGCGTCCTTCTAGTGGGTGCTAGAGAAACCAGAGAGTTGGTGATCTTAGCAATTTTCAGCTTGTAAAATAGAGGTGGTAGCCTCACATTGAATTGGTGCTCAAATATAGATGATGTACAGAACATAAAAGTCTTCCTATCATTCTAAGAAGAAGGGGTTTTCTCCCTTTACGGGTTTCGTCGAGAATATTTGTTTCTGTATACTTCATGTGTGTGATTGATGTTGAATACTCTATTGTTTACTCCCTTGAATTATTGTGATCATCATTGAGAGTTCTATAATGAGTTTAAAATGGGCATAATTGTTTAAGCATAGTGATAACTGATTCACCCCCCCCCTCTCAGTTGTCTAACAATAAGAACATAATGGTATGATGTTTAAATATTCCTTTGTACTGAGTCCTTTAATGTCCATTGGAAAAACTTTAACCAACTCATTAATTCTTCTTTATTCTCCTATATCTAAATTAACCAACTAATATTTCCCATGCTTGTTTCTTAGAAAATGAAATATATCAACTATCTTAGGATCTATGTAACTATGGCTAGCTCATGAATCAATTAAAATTGCTATATGTTGATTGCCAATATTACCTTCAACTTTAACCATATGAAACTGAAAATGATCTTGCTTGTTGTCCAAGTTTGCATAAATCATCAGCATGCTTCTACCCATGTCCTCCACTTTGTCATCCTCCTGGATGTTTTTCACAACCCTCCTTTCTCCTCCATGAGGGAAATATATATACATGTGATCTCCCTCACATCCCTAACATTTAATAGGTTCTTTTCTTGGTATTTTCCCCAAATTCTTTGACATCTTGGAATCATTCTATGTTGTTTATCCTTGGGAATTATTTCTGAGGAAATGTGGCATGAACCATTTTCTTCTCTCCTCTATCTTGTCTTTATTCTTGTGAACCTAAGCTCTCTAGAAGGTTTATCCTCCTATGTTTTGATCATAAAGGCACTTGGATTTCCTTATGAATTCCTCCAATATCTTGGGCTCATCATTTTATATATTATCATTGTACATTGAAGGTAAGCCACTCAGAAACATTTGAATATTTACTTTTTCATCCTTGATGAAGTCAACATACCTCGACAAGTTTAGAAATTTCATCCCATACTCGTCCATGGTCATACTTCCAAGCCTAAGTTCAAATAACTCCTTCATATTCCTATCATAATAACACTGGGACAAGTATCTCTTCTGAAAATACTTTCTGAATTGCCTCCAAGTGATCTTCTCATCAAGGTGTTCGAATTGCATGAATTGATCCCAACACATTGATGCTTTTCCTTTTAGATGGTAAATTGCAACTATGGCTTCTGCATGTGAAGAATAATTATTCAATTGGAAGTACTTCCTCATTCCTAGAAACCATGTCTCTACATCCTCATATTTATTATTCTCACCATCAAAGGTAGGAGGTTTTATAATTTTCAGCTCCCCCTAAATCTCATCTACTCCAATCCTCTTCTTATGTTGTCTAACAAGAGACATACTTTGACTACTTTCTACTCTTGTATAAGTATGTGACCTTGAAATTGAGTGTTTTGGTGAGTGATGTTGATGTCTATCAACACTACTATATTCTTCCCTCTTGGAATGAGATCTGTGATCCTCTGCTTTCCTTGATTCCATTTCCTTATCCATCTTCCCATGAAAATTGTCTAAACTCTGCAACATCTTGGTATTGATGTTACTATGTTTTTCATGGGCCCTCATAAACTTATCATTATCTTATTTGTAAGTCAACACATATTTTTTTAGACTTTTCATTGTTCCCACAAGATGAATACCTTTGGCTCTACCTTCATTATTCCCATTTGATTCAATCTCAACATTTCTCAAGCTAACATTGAGCCCCCTAACTTCATCCTCATAAGTATCCTCTATCTCACTGATATTCATAATAAACAATTATTCATGTAACCTTAAAATCTACACAATGTGTAGCCAATAGGACATCGGTTAGATTAGATGTAAGATAAAATTGGAAGATTCACACATCATTTTCAATTCTTGAATGCCACTAAATGCCTTATTTTTTTTGTTGGAGAAATTTTCTACCCATCTATGATTCTGAGTGGATAAACTGATTCTTCTCTCCAATGGCTATTCATTTGCTCAATTTTGAGCTATGTGCAGGAAATTATAGCCCCCAGAAGTTACAACTCTTCCCATATTTAGACAAAATATATATATCTATCATAGTCTTGTTTACATGGCACCCCACTGATGTGGTAGCCAAGTTCACGTGTTCTGGTCCATGGTTTCCCTATCATCTCCTTGGCCCACCTAGCCCTACCCCTTCATCCTCCATACCTTCTTCTCTTTCTTCCTTTTTGTTTTTTTTCGTTCTCTCTTTTCTCTCTCTTCCTTTTCTCCGTCAGGGCCCACCTATACTTGTCTTTTTCTGCCATGTGGACCTATCCCACACTTTCTAGATGACGTGGACCTACTACTAAACTGTCAAAAATAGACCATCAAATTTTCATCCCATAAGACTATTAAAAATATATTTTCAAAAAATTCCCATTGAAATGTCAACTACCCATGCTTTACAAGTCTTTCCAAAATACAAGTCCTGAAAGCCTATCGAGCTCACCAACTTGAAAAAACTCTACCAAAATGGATAATTTACCAATCTCACGGATATTTCCAATACCCAAATCTTGAAATCCTATCAAATGTTTGTAATCTGACAATTCGTGTTGGGGTATCGTTTTAACATGTTCACGATTTCTACTGAATTCGAAGCACGATACATTTTCAAACTCGTTTGTTTGAGCAATCCCTATCGGAGTGAATAACACACTACTTTCACAGTTCCTTCTAAAAGAAACATTCTGAACGACCTGACAGCCAAAATCAATCATGATCAATGGTCTAGATCCAAGCAAGTTTCAAAGTACACGATCTTTAATAGGGTCACTGATTCTCCAACAAATCTAATGGATGAGATATATATGATCTAAAGAACCATATTCTTCTCAAGCTCAAAGATGCATGATAGTTAGTCAGGTCATACTGTCCTCTTCAAAATGCAAAGTCACCATGGATCCTTTCGAAAACACTTTTTTGAAGGATCGGATAGTTAATATCAACCACGTTCAATCGTAATTATTATTTTGAGGCTCATCAGTGCTCGGTCTCTAATGACCCTCTTTTCTCCCTGAATACACTACAAAGGACACCTTTCTTCTTCCATGTCTCACCTTCCACCTAAAAATCCCTGATTCACCTGCCCTTTCTAATGTGGCCTCTAACCTGGCATGCTAACAATGTGTTGACTCATCAAGATGACATGGCATCATTTTCCACACCTGGCCTTTATAAGACAACATTCTCATCCGATGGATCGGACGGTGGGTGATCACCCTGATCAATGGTCCAGATCACTGTGGATTTTGAAAATACATGACCTTTAACTAGTCATTTGATCCCGACAAATCTGATGGCTCAAATGTGTCTGATCTAAAGATTCATATTCATTTGGGTTCAAAGGTGCACGATATTTATATCAATCCGACTTATCTCTTTGGATTGCCAAATTATCTTGGGACACTCCAAACTGATTCTCCCAAAAAGGGTTTTCTGAAGGATCTTATGGCTCATATCTCTCTGATTTGATGGTCTAGATCATAATTGGATCTGATTCTACTCGACCAGTAACCTTGTCTATTAGTTCTGAAATTTGGAAGCCGCAATGCTATCGAGTTCCCATATTAGAGTTCCACCCTCATGGTTATGCCAACTGAACTTGAGCTCCTATATGCATGACAAGTAAGCACATAAGGTACCACATGCACACCCCTTGACTGCCACCTACTATTCCCATATCACCCTCACGTCATTTGTATGGATAATCTTCAAATTTTCCAAAATTTCAAAATCTCTCCCTTTGCTACTTTCATCCATTTTCTAGAGATTTTCCTGTCTACCATGAATTTTCACAACTCGACTATGCACTTGATTTTATGTTTTGCTAAAATCAAATCTAGCATTGTCAATTTGACATTTTTGAGTGAATCTTCTACCAATTTTTCCCAGTTTCACCATGACCCTCCATGGCCAAATATTCAAAACAATAATATGTCCTGGAAACTTAGTTATACTTCTACGAATTTAAAATTTGTTCCATATTCCACCAAATGAAATCATATATGGGCCATTTCATTCATAACTCTCTACATCCAAGAATATTCCCAAATTTCTCTCCTTGAGAATTTTTGTCAACATTACACAAACAACTTTGCAAATTCTTCAATTTCATTCGGATACTCATCCCATACAGCTCGAGTTTTGTAACCAAAGCTCTGATACCACAATGTAACGTCTCCAAGACCCCAACCGAGGCACACCACCACAAAATGTTTCTATGAAAACCATCATATGTTTTTCCCAATGGGGCTATGATAGAACTATGTATAGTTTGTCCTGCATATGGTACAATTATGCCATCTAAACACTATCACAAACTCTCTCATATTCATATATATTCATCACTAATTATGTAGAAAATTCATAAATAAAGTGTACATCACACATATAATTAACACGATGAAAATTAACACACAATTCACACAAATTCACGCATAACAGTGAAAACATAATAATCTATGAACTTATATTTTATAAAAACACCAAATGTATGCAGACCTGTGATTTTCCTCCTAGCCATATACTTTGTTGTTCTATCTCTCAACAATAGCTCACCCTCGAGCGAGGGATATGACTCCACCAGGGAAAAGGCTGTCACACGGGAAATCTAAATTCCAGCATCACACATCTCAAGGAAAGTCCAATGGCACCAACTCCAGTAGCAGTTCCACCTCACAACCTCTCATTACCCATCATCCTGTCCCACCCAAGTATGTGTACCCGTTCACTACTCCAAACTCCTTCAGTTGTACCACTTCCCTTCTAGGGATTCAACTACATGTTGGCCAAGAAGTCTCATATATCTACAAGATTAGGAAAACACAATTTCTCTCAAGGAAATTATAGGTACCCACTAGTCGAGCATAAATGGAAACCTATTCCCCAAAATCCTCCTCTCTAGTCTCATCCTTTCCTAAGGAAAAATATGGGAAGAAAATACACCCAAACCACCAAGCATTTATAGGGTAACCAGTACAATAGCTCACAACTCGCTCCCCAAGATCTGGTTCGAATTCTTACCTCCATATCTGCTCACGATCTAGGTGGATATTAGTGGCCACCCACCTATTCCACTAATTCATAATGGTTCCACATCTTGCCAATTTTTCTATTTTTTTCCAGGTCCTAAACTTCTGAGATCATTTTAAGGCCCTAAAAGACATTTTTTGGCACGTAGTTCCTAACATGTAACGAAAGGTGATTCTAGGTTGAATGGAATGTGTACTCCTTAATTATACCTTTCCAATAGGGTATCAATCACCTCAAAGAGAGATCGTATGCAAAATTTACACCCCCGAGAAGTTGACGTATCAACTAACTGCATCGGGTCCCACAAAATGTTTCGTGTTTCATCTTCTAGGGTTAGGGTTTTGGCTGTTTAAGGTTTTCTCATTGATGATTTATGTTAAAAAGACCTTTTTGGCCTCTTTGTAATCAACTTCTTGTGAATGAGCATAGTTGTCACATCTCTCTCTTCCAAGATAAGCTACCACCATTCTAGCTAGCTCATGTGCTTTGCATTTTACAGTATTTTGTATATTAGACAATCATTAATAGAATTTGAGTTTAACTATATTATTATGTTTCTTTCTATATATCTATGTTTTTCCTTGTTATATCACTTCCTTCATGTGGTTCTCAATATAATTTGGATCAGTGGTATCATAGGAATCTGCTCTTTTTTGTTTCTTTGTGCATGTCCCTGACAAGGTCAAGTTATCGAGAGTCAGTTCTTGAACTAGTTGAGGTTGGGGAACAACATTCCCATCAGCCCAAACAATCTCCCATGGAAGAAAAAAAGAGATATGGTGGAGCAAGAGATCATATCAAACGATTTCTTAAGGAATCCCTCACATGACAAAGGAACAAAATGATGGATAATTTCACTCAGATCCTTTGACAATTGCCAACAACAATGGAGGCACCTTCAACCAGCAGTCACTTTGGAGGTGTGACACCCTTTAAGGTACAATTTAACTTTGATATTCCTTTATTTGAATCCTATATAGATTTTGATTCTTTGGAAAAAATGGTTAAATCTGCTAGAGGGTTATTTCTTCGTCCAAATTTTTTCCAAGAGTGAAAAAATCACCTTCCCTCTCCTTAAAGCCCTTCCCCATGTCAGATATTGGTGGGAGACTTACTGTGAGAAAGATGTTGAATATGAGTTTACAATTTTTGGGTCAAGACCCACTTGGGAATATTTTGTCGATGCCCTCAAGGAGAAATACTACCATGTTGCAAACTATGATGACCAGTACACAAGATGGACAACTTTGTATTAGGAGAGAGACCAAATGGTGTCTAAGTACACCAACATATTCCATACCTTGTGAAAAAATATAGGTATTAAATCATCTGAGTAGCACCTGGTCCTAAAGTACCACAATGGACTACATAGGTACATACAAATAGATATGGAATTCCTGGAAATCTCCTCACTGGGAGTCGCTTATTGTTATGTTGTTAATATCGAGAAAAAGTTCAAACAAAAGAATAAGAGGGATTTCAATTTTGTAAACCGATCATAGTAGAATCATAGTAAAGTTGGCCCTAACTGCCAGAAAAAAGTACAGAGTAAGGATGTCCAACCCTAGGACAACCATTCCAAGCCACAAGCAAAGAAGGGTAACAAGAAGTATAAAAAGGACACTGAAAAGTGGTGTGAGTTCCACAAAATCCTTTGGCACAACATTGATAAATGTCGCTCCAAATAGTCATTATTGGCTGAGAGGAAATCCTCAAAGTTGGATTCTGACTTAGACTCTGATTTAGAATTTGATAAGGGAAAATGGATCATTGGCGCATGACCTAATGTCACCATCGCTACCAAAAAATTATAGCTAGAGGAACCCGAGGAGCATGAAGAAGGGAGCATATCTTCCACTTATAGATGTGGGTGAAGGGGACTCCCCTCCATTTAATTTTTGACAACGATAGTAAGAAGAACCTAATATCAACAAAGGTCATAAAGAGGTTGAACCTAACAATGACAATTCAACCTCAACCATACACCATCGGTCGTCTCAACTAGGGACACGACATTTGTGTCAGCCAACAATGTTGTGTGCTCTGCAACATCAAACCCTTCAAAGATGAGGTATTGTGTGATTTTTCCCCCTTGAATTTTTTAATTTTGTCTTAGGAAAACCATATATGTGGAAGTTTCATGTTGTTTATGAATCTAGGCCATGTAGTATGATTATTACATTGGTAGGTCAACTCTATAGGGTACTGGAGGCAGTCCCAACTACTGCGGTCTCTTTGATCTCAGTGAACCAGTGCAAAGAGGTGGTATCTCGGATAGATATATTTGGCTTATTTATAGTCCAATATAAAGGTGAATGGAAGTTCACTGCAACCGCCAAAACCTTTGCACGAAGTCTCTCTACACAAAAACAACAAATGAACAAGATAGTAGAAGAGCACAAAGACATCTTTGCCTTGCCTACTAGGTTGCCTTTTCACTATAAGGTAAAGAACCCAATTAAGTTGACACCTAGTTCTCCTCTTCCTAATGACTCTATACACAAGTGTTCTGTTATTGAGGATGAGTAAATCAAATTCCATATCGAAGAACTAATTCTAAAGGGCCACATCAGACCAATCTCCTCACCTTGTTGGAGCCCAACTTTTCTAGTACAGAAGAGGGATGAGACATGATGACTTTGTATTGATTACAGAGCCTTGAAAAATATCACAATCAAGAACTGGAACCCAATCCCCCAAATTGATGATCTTCTCGGTCAGCTCAAGGGAGCCAAATTTTTCAGTAAGATTGATCTAAATTCAGGCTACCACTAGGTGTTGATTGAGAAAAATAATGTATTGAAGACAACCTTCAAGTCTAAATAAGGTCTCTTTGAGTTGTTGGTCATGCCTTTCTACTTAACTAATGCCCCAACCACATTTATGTGGGTGATGGATGATATATTGCGTCCATTCACAAACTCATTTGTGGTTGTATATATGGATCAAATCCTCATCTTTAGAAAACCTTGGGAGGAAACTTTGAAGCACATTCAGCAGGTCTTGGGCACCCTGAAACAACACAACTTATATTCCAATTTAGAGAGGTGTTCCTTGGGCATGCATAGAATCCAATATTTGGGATACATCATGGATTAGCAGGGTGTGCATGTGGATTCATCCAAGATCCAAGTCATCCATGATTGGTTGGCCCTGAAGACACTGATAGAGCTTCACAACTTCTTAGGCCTCGCCAAATTATACCACAAATTTGTGTTGGGATTATCTAATATCCATTTGGACCTAATCCAGGTGACCAAGGGTGGAGCCAAGGCCAATTTTGTTTGGGTAGTTTCCCAATGGAAATCATTTGAGTATTTGAAATTATGCCTCTTCTCCACACCAATCCTTATTCTTCCATACCTACACCAACCATTTGAGATTGAGACAAATACTTTAGATTGTGATAATGGTGCAATCCTCACTTAGAATGGGGATCCAATGACCTATCAAAGTCAAGCACTATATGATGTTTTTACCAGATACCCCACCTACAAAAAATATATGTACTCCATTATGCAGGCATGTTGACAGTGGAAGCATTACATTCTAGGGAAGGAAATGATCATCCACACTGATCACAAGTCTCTCCAATTCACAGACATAAGGAAAGTTACAAAATAAATGCCATAAAAATTGGTCCATGTACCTACAACAATTCCACTTGAACATCAAGTACAAGAAGGGAAGCACCAACCATGTCACAAATTTCCTCATTCAAACCCATTTATGGCACTAACCACAATTCTTAACTCCTATGTGCTGATGATTTTGTAGCATCAAGAGGTATTCCCAAATCGGCCTTGGTGTGAGGCATGTGGGAATATTTTTTGGCACTCACATTGCACTTTTCATTTTGTGAAAACTCCTTGAATATTGAGTTGGGGCTTCACACCCACATGGAGGAATAAACACTTCTAATTTAATGTTGAGCTTAGAAGGGGTTCCTAAAATCACTCATTAGACTCCTATAAAAGGAGAGGCAATGTGAGGAGACACTTGGCACATCTCATTGTGACATAATGGAGTTGGCATAAGTGAGTGAGCACTTTTCCAAGGAGATTGAGAGGCAAAATTTCAACAAGGAAATTCTTCACTTTGGAAAATATGGCCCAAGGTTTTTGTTTTTTTTTTTGTTTTTCTGATTTTTTGTCAAGAGAGAGAGGTCGCACATGTGAGGAGGATAGTTGCATGTGTGAGGGAAAGATAGATGGACATGTGACAATAGTAGAGAAACAGGTTGCACATGTGATATGTACAGACTGTACGACACATATGTATTGTACCACAGTAGAAATGGGTCGCACATGTGATCCGTATAGCACATGCGGATCAGGAAGTCCATACAGGTGACGTAAACCATACAGTTGTGACGTCAGCAGGCCATACAATGGGTTTGCAATTTGGAAGGGTTTTCTAGGATTCTTGTTGAATTTGTAATTTGCTGAGAGGATTGGTTTTGTCCTCGAAAATTCTCAATCTCAAAATTTTACTGAACAGAAAAAAAGGTGTCTCTTGTGTATGGATGATTTCTCTCTAATATTTGTGCTTCAACAATAATTTTTTGTCATAATTTCAGTGTAAAATTATTCAATGATAAAAACATAATTTACTATTTTAGGTCTCTTGGAAGTAATTTTCATATATGAAATTGAATGCATTTGCTACAGGGAAAAATTCCCCTATACTGGGTCAAAGGTAAAGGCAGAGCACTAAATCCCTTAAAAGAGAGTTCTTCCCTTAAACTACCCCAAAACCTACTAAACTAAGTAATGAGAAAGAAAGGAAAGAGGATTAATGAATGCACCTTTAGTCCTTGTGGTTGGTGTCAACCTCTTTCGCTTGTTGTTTCCTCCTAGATTACTGGTCTCCTCCCAAAGCTGACCTGCAAAAGGTTAGGAATACAATGAAACAACATATGTTATCTCTACTAATCACTTTAAAATTTTATACATAGATATACATGCACAAATCAACAAAATCATGTAGACATAGGGTTTTGGGGCAAGAATGAACTCTTTTATCCAATGTTAAGATAAAAAGGATTACAACCTTCATCGAAAATCACTCCGTGAACTAAGCCCGGGCTCCTCTATCATGGCTCCAATTGCATGAATCCCACGTTAGCTTCTCACAACCAACTTATCACCTAGGGAAGGAGGAAGGGTTGCATAAGAGGAAAGGGTTGGAGGGGAAGTTTGAGGCCAAAAATTAGAATAGGATGCAAATCTTAGGCTAAGAAGGGGAAGGGATTTCGGTCGAGTTTTCTTATTCTCTTGCTTATCTCTCTAAATGACACCCCGAGACCTCTTTTTATATGAGAAAAACATGGTTATTTGGTTTGGGGACATGCTACAAGGGGTAAAATGGTTAGGAAACCTTCTATATCCTTTAAAATCCGTCGAATTCCGTGCAATTTTATAGTTTTTGCAACTTCTGGAGGTAAACGCGGGCTAACTAGCATGCAAATCGTGTATGTATGTGGGATAACTAGCATACGACATGCGTGTGTACGCGGGACATTAGTGCAGCAGGTTGCGTAGACTATCCAAAAAATGGTTTTTTAAGAGGAAGCCTCAACAATATTTCGGCAAAGTATGTAAGTGGAAAGGCCAATGTCTTGTATGCACAGATAAGGCATTTTTGGACTATAACAACATTGATTGCCTAAAAAATGACATGGTATCAGATCATGGGCTCTAGAGAGAGAGCGAGTCGTCTCTTGAGAAGCAAGTGGATGCAGATTTTTGTTGTTGCAGATTTTTTCTTCTGGGCAGGACACAATGGTGAGCACTCTTAGAGTTAAGGATGGGTTGTACAAGACCACTAATTTCTGGGCCTGGAAGGATAGAATTAATTTTTTATGGAAGAGAATGATATCAAAGAGTATGTTGAAATGGTGATTTTGGATCCAAATAATGCACAGGAATTGGCATCTCATAAGAAGAGGGAAGTGAAGGCCAAGTGCGTGTTGTTGGATTTTGTGAAGGATCACTTGATTCCTCATAATTCTGAGAAGAAAACATAAAAGGACATGTATTATGCTTTGGTGGGCTTGTACCAAAGCAGGAATGCAAACTGGAAGTTGATTTTGAGGCACTAGATCCAATCAGTTGAGATTTCCATATTAGATATAGTTGCTAGCTACCTCATGAGTATCACTCAGATTCATGATTAGCTTGTAGCCATTGGTGAGGTAGTTGATGACACAAATTTGGTGAATGTTGCATTGAATGGTTTTCATGGGTCTTGGGAACCATTTGTGCACGAGATAATTTGCCACCATTTTCTAGACTATGGATCGATTGCATCTAGGAGGAGGCTCGGATAGAGTCGAGGAATGGAATACAAAAAGGTAGTGATTATGAGAACCTGGATCTAGCTACTCATGCTAAGAAGGGCGGAGGAAATATTTCTTGAAAGAATAACTTGAGGAGAGAGGCATATCCATAACAAAGGAAGAAGAAGGACCTTAGCAAGGTCAAGTGTTTTTATTTCCATGAACATAGCCATTATGCTTCAAAGTGTCTATAACGAAAGAAAGGGAGTAGAAAGCAACATGCATCATCAACAGAGGTGGATGAGGTTGCATATAGGCTTCAAAGGGATTTCTTATTAGTATTTTCCATTTCTAATGCAGTTTCTAGTAGTGGGACTTGTTTGTGGATAGTGGAGCCACATGTCATATGACAGGAGCATGGAAGTTGTTTGAGAGATTCACATAGTATGACTCATATTTGTATGCGGAACATGGTATGGGTACTAAGCATGTATTTTATGGTAAAAATTATCACATGGATCTCATTGAATGGATCAGTAAGATCTCCCTAGGATAAGCCTAAATATCCTATATAGGAGTGGACTAGATTTCTTATGGTTATCCCTAGATCTAGAAGGCTATTATAACTCTAAATTGCTCCATACATGCATACCTGGATTTTGGCCCTCTTACATGCAATTTTTTCCAAGCCATCACTGAGAAACTCTTCTTAAAAACACTATTTTTGAAGATGTACATGCCATGCACCACTACTTCATGCGTACACACACTTGTTGCACCACTATAGCCTGTGTACGTATGCTAGTTGCACCATTACAGCCCTCGTATGCTCACAAAAATTGTAAAAATTTAAAAGTTCGAAGGAATTCGTTGAGATTACGAGCTATTGGGTAGTTTCCCAACTGATCCACCACCTATAGCCCGTCACCCAACTGAATAACCATCCTTTTTTCATATAAAAGGAGGTGTTGGCATCTCATTCATATCATAAGCATAAGAACAATGAAACTATGTTCGTTTCACATCCCCTCGCCCCAAGAATTGCATCCACCTTGTGAGATTTGCATAAGAATTTCCCATTCTTTCCCTTTTTCCTCCATCATAAGCCTATTCCATTTCCCTAGAAGAAGTGTGATAGGAGAAAGATACATGAAAGTGCATTTGGAGCTTGGTGAAGAGGAGACCGGACCAGGTTCATGGACCAATCGTTGACCTTGTTGTAAGTAAACATTGTGATATCAATAAAAGGAATATTTTTTCTGTCCTGAAATATGATGTGTCAAATGTTTGTATTCAATTTATGTTTCATTATAACATCTAACCCATGAAGTATATATGAGACACATGTTGTGTAGTTTCCTGTTTATTTTTTTTTGAATGAAGGCCAGCCTTTGGAGGAGGATTGTAGTCAGTGGAGCTATCGAACACGAGAGGATTGACACCAGACACGGAGTAAAAGGTAAAGTTACCTAATCTTTTCACTTTGTCTTTCATGTATGAATTTGGGGTATATTCAGGATAGTTATAAAAGTAGGAGACTTTTAGACGGTTAGATATGCCTACATGTTGAAACCTAGTGTAGTCCATAGGGGGGTTTTCTTTCTATAGCAGAACTAACGACCATACTGAGGAAACCTCTGGGGTTTTAGGGGATTATTTGTGTGTTTGATTGGTTTTTACCTTCTGATTTTCTTTCTGAGTCTGTTGAGTCTTTAAGGGATTCTTGTCACCTGTTGGTGCCATACCAGTTCTCCCTACCCTGTCAGTCTACCTATTTGTTTTATTTGTTTTTAGAAGTTATAGAGGTGTACGTGGCCTGGTATGGTACAAAACCCATACATACACGCCCTAATTTTAGACAGCCCGTGTACATACGCAGGCTCTTGAAGTGTCAGTTGCGTGTCTGTGTCAAGAAATTGTTTCTTTAAGAAGAGGCAGTCAACCTCTTCCCTGTTTGAATTTTTACTTCTCAAGGTTTCTTGATTAAGTACAGTGTCTCTATTTTTACAGTCGAAGCATGGGTTTGATGTCAATTTGGTTATCTTTTTAAAGATTTCTTGTGTTTAGTTTGGAAGGTTTTTAGGTAAGTCTTTGAGTTTTGTTAATCAGCCTATTAGGTGTCTTTAGTGACTCCCTGAGAACCGTAGTGGGCCAGAGGTCAAGTTTTTAGTTTTGTCTTGTTTTTAACTTTTCCCCCTTTTTCTTTCTTTAAAGAAAAAGAAAAAAAATTTATTTCAAGTTTCTTGTTTGAAGCATGAAAATAAAAAAACAAAAAAACATTTCATTTCTTGGTTTGGTTAAGTAGTTGGGTTAGTTACTTTGCTTGTTAGGGAAAATAGTTATTTTCTTAAGTTATTTACTGATTTCTTAGAACATCAAGTAGCTCATAGTCAAGCAAAATTTCATTTTAGGTTTTCCTTTAAAAGATCTTATAAAAGGTTAGTTGTGAAAATTTGGTTAAAGAGTTAGTTGCAAAATCTATTTTTTTAACTAGAAGTAATTTTTCTTTCAGTTTTGTTTACTTATCCTATTTTTCGTCTCTTAAAACACACCACTATTTTCATTGCCATTTCCTTGACTTAAAACAAGCCATCTAAAATTAACGCTAAATTAAAATCAACTAGACTTTATGTTTGTAGGGTCAATCAGCTAGTCTAGGCTACAACGTTGGATTAGGTTGGAGAGGAAACTCTTCAAGGCTTAAAAAAAACATTGGAGTCAGAGCTAGGGAGTGTAAAAATTCCAGTAAATGTGAAATTTTTCCGAGACCCCCCTCTAACACAGGGGCTAAACACGAGGTCACGTGCAGAAAGGTAGCGAAGATAACCCCTGCTAAGCCAGACCAAGTGTAGTGGGGAACACATATTGAGGACTTGTCATGGGATTCTGTTGGTTGCATTTTCCTACGGAGTTTCATGGACCTCGCATCCACTTGGGATCCTCAGTTGTCTTCTGGAACACTTGATTCTGATACCCTCGGTAGGTTTCTGGATTTGTTACCTTGTTCAATGCGGTCCACCTAACTGTCGACTATACTCGCCTGGTGACTGTTCGCGAGCTGGAAACTTATCTTCCTTTACTTTAGGGACTTACACAAGTGACTACAGTGGTATACCATTGTACCTAGGGTAGACGTTGAGCCACGCTTTGCAAAGTATACTCAGAGGGTGCTTCCATGTTCAAGTTTCACTTGCACTGGTAAGTTTCTCTAGTGTTGGTTGGTGTAACTGTTCTTCCAACTAGATAGTGTTTTTCTTGCTTTATCTTGTAGGAACGTTTCTAGTGTGTGCTTGGTTTTCAACATTAGTAAAATCCTTACTATGTCATTGATATTCTCACAAAGTGGAAGATCAAGATCCTAGTCGGTCACGAAGGCTTCTGGGCCTACCGTCAGTTACATTGGAGCCACCACTGCCACCATTACGACAAAGACTTGACCATCAAGGGTCATTTGAGGCGACCGAGCCACAAGAAATTGTTCCCGAGCCAACTCCGAGAGGAGAGGACTCGAATCTGGAGGAACCAATTATTTCTGACCTTGGAGCAGAAGCTCTCAGTCCATTTAACCCTCTGATCACTGACTTGTCTGTGCCACTTTTGATACAACTTGCCCCTCCAAGGGTAACACATCACGAGCATTAGTTAGTTTTGCAAGTAGCGATGGAAGCAAATGATGCTACTTCGTCAGGGAGTCCTCACACTCCCTTAATGGATGCCACTACAGGGGGTGTTCTACCTCCTAACTCACCTTCGTCGATCTGGACCAGAATGGTCTCAACCGCCTCTACCTTAGGTAGCGATCTGATTCTGTCTATGGTGACGATCACTGCTCCATTCACACAGAGTGAAACGGGCCCTCCATTTTCATACGGGATGCCTGACTTTGATACGAATTTCGTCCTCACCTACTCCACCCTATAGACCATGGGTCTGGGGGCAGGGAGCTCAAGCGCTGCTTTGTGAGGGTCTATGGTGGGCACCTCAGCCCCCTATAACACTGTCCCTTACAATGGGGGTCATATACCTCCTTCGTCCCCCTCACTTGACGATACTTCCCAACAACCTGTCAGGCCAAACATGAACTATAGCTTGTTCAGAGAATCCATTATAGGACCTTATTCCTACACCATGCCAGTGGGTTCTGTTAGCAACATTTCTTGTATAGGGGTGTTCTCCTCTCTGATTTTAGGCCTCTGGTGCAAACGCATAGAAGTGGGGTTTGAAAAACCGGTTAGATGTGTTTTATTCAAAGGCCACAGCCATAAGCGCCGAGTGCATCTCACAGAAGAAGTCCATTTTGGGCTTAAAATCAAGCGAGCAAGCAATCTGATTTCAACGACAAGGATCAATTGACAAAGAAAATCGACGGTCATCAGGTTTTCGGGGATGTCAAGTTGCCCGGGATTTAGCACGAAGGGTAGCGCCCATAGTTCAGGGAAATTCTGGGTCGTCCGATCCAATTGGGACAGGTGGCGGACAGTCGGCGTATCGGGGATCGGTGTTTTGGGAGACAAGGAGCCTCCCATTCTTTACAGCTGAAATCGCCGATCGGCGAAACGTCGAAAGAACCTTTGGAGCCGAGCCCACGGTCTTAGCACCAGGTCACATCAAGCGAGCCTGTAAATGAGGGAAACCCCCTTTATAATAACGAATACTATCTGGGCCATTCATCTAAAGGAAGCACGACGCACATCCATGTCACGTCGACATTTAGGAGTTCGAGGGGTAAGCGCTCCTCGTCATTTCACTTCTCGAAACCTCGAATCCAGAAACGATGAAAGCACCCAGAATTAGGCCCATGGTTTTGGCACCTGGTCACAGAGGAGCAGGCCTAAAGGAGGGGTTCTAATGTTTATCATTTGGCAAGACGGGCCCCAAAGCGGCGAGAGTGATCTTAGTCATTCATCCTAGAGGAACGGATGGCGCACGATTAGGTTCTCCACCTTTTCGCCCATCGCGACTTCGAATCATAAGGAACAACTCTCTCACATCCTTGAAGCGCGAAGCATCAAAGACGTCTTGGACCTAGGCCTGCAGTATTGCCGAATCAATTCAGAACCATCAGATCAGCGGGGGGACGCGTGGTGACCGCTAGGCCTTCCTGGCATTTTGTCCATCACAATTCTGAAAAGAGAAGACCTCCTCCTTCCTATCCACGAACCTCAAAACGTCGAAAACACCTTTGAATGTAGGCGTAGGGTCACGGCCCATGGTCACTCGAGAAAGTAGAAAGGGCTGTACAAAAGGGAGGCCAAAAGTGCCGAATTAAGTTTCAGAAGGGGGGCACTGTGTTCTCTAGACACCGATTCGATGTGATCTAAATCCTGGTACCTGCTGGG
>SNQJ01S0043053.1:65032-79485 GCA_010110895.2 Picea sitchensis | reverse complement strand
GATACTTATTCCATTTAATTCTTTCATTATTTTTGTATTATGAAAATGTTATTATGGTTGATTTTAGCTTTAGCTTGTCATCATATGGTGTTTTCATACTGTTAAATGTTATATGTTGCCCATAATTTCTTATTCCATTTTTTTTTATGTGTGATCAATCGATCATTTGATTATTATGGAATTTATTTCTAATGTTAAATGATGGATAATATCAATACCCCGAATTGAATTTTCTTTCGTTCTTAAATATTGATTATCTTAAGATCACACGATTTTTAATAAGTTGTCTTGCTGTTGTTATTAATTTACTCCAATATCAAATACTTCTTTGAATGTATTCTGGTAGTGCTAGTATTGTTCTGTTATAGGTTTCCCTTAACAACAATACAAGTTGGAGCTCATACAACACAGAAAGATAAATACCAGTTTCGTTGATTAGCGACAAATTATTATGTGTGTTATTTAGTTAAGTTGTTTATGAATGAAACAATGAATGTATGGTTCAGCTTTCACTATCCACATGTTCATGTTTCATTAACTTTTTTTTGCAAGATTATTTAAATTTATAAAAGAAAAACAATAAATATTTTTATGTGCTTTCTTTATCTTCTTCGTAGAAGAAATCATTTTTACATCGATTTTCGTAAGTTTCGATTAAAACTTGCAGTTTGTAAATCATGTAAATAAATGAGACTTGTATATCTTATGCTTAAATACAACTAATACAGTTACATTAGAGCATATGTACATATATATAGTGTTTAGTAATTAATTAGTTATTTCTCTATTTTATTTGTTTCTTTTGGGATTCTTAGACTACTAACATAGCCATTAAACCCGTCAGAACGAGTTACACTAAACGGCTTGGGTTATTTAGACAACCCCGGACCAGACTCGCTCTTCCAGTTGATGGACGGTCAATTTCACCCGTCAACAAGTCCATAGGGGGGTTTTCCTGCTATATCAAAGGAAAATAATTGTTTTACACACAAGAGGGGTAGATAGGTAGACCATTGTTTATTGGTTGTTCCTATATGTCCTGACTGGTGTAGATATGTAGCTCCAACTCCATATCCAATCACTTGCTTC
The DNA here is from genome assembly GCA_010110895.2 of Picea sitchensis. Lineage (NCBI taxonomy): Eukaryota > Viridiplantae > Streptophyta > Pinopsida > Pinales > Pinaceae > Picea > Picea sitchensis. Next base: position 78,396 of record SNQJ01S0043053.1, on the reverse strand, counting down.
CTGCACACAAGTAACAAACAATACCAACCCTTTTTATTTTCTCTAGTGTTAAGAATAATCACTAATACCTTATATCTATCTTGATTAATCAATTATATAATTAGATCTAAATATGCATATTCCAAAAACAAAAATTCAGAGGAAAACCAAATGATCTATTAATTGTAAATGGAAACTTACATCACAATTTCATACCTTGATTGTTGATGCAAGATACTTTAATATCCTTGCTCATTTATCTTCCTTACAACTCCTTGGTCATGCTAGGATCCAATGACTTTTGGTTGGTTGCTTCTGTAGTTTGGAAGCATAATCTTGCTCTTGAATTCTTCCTCCTTTTTTCCAAGGATTTCCTTTGTTATATATCTCTTGGAGGAGGCTTGGGAGAGGCTTATAGATCTTCTAGAGGCCACTAGAAACTTGAATGATGTGAGTTCCTAGGTCCTAGCCACTAAGATCCAACTCATATCTCACATCTTTCCTCGTAACTCCCCAATTATAGAAACTTGGCAGTGCCTTGTGGGTTGCACAACTAGTGTCAAGCGAGGGCCTCAATTTTTTTTGCTAGGTGTCCTGTGAGGATGCCTAAAGCTAGGTAAAAAAGGATCCAAAATGTGTGAAACACTAGGAAAAAGATGCATTAGGGCCTTAATCCTCTGATGACATCCTCATGTCTTGTAGGGTAAGAATTAAGATTGTAACAATGTAGTGTAGGGATATGGAACAATGCCATTTTGAATGGAGTCAGGAGATGTGTTGAGAGTGACAAATGTGTTATGGATGCAAAAAATTAGGAAGAGTGTTCTCTCAATCTTAGCAATTGAGGAGAAGGGATATGTGGTTTTATTTCGAGATGGACAAGAGTTATTCATTCCCAGAGGATATAGCTTAGACACAACATTAGTTATTGGAGTTAGAGAGAGAAACCTGTATAGGATAAAGGGCTAGGCTATGTGATCTATGGAAAGTAGCAGGAAAGTGACTAAGGATAAGGAGCAAATATCTCTAAAGGTTGTGCAGAATCAGAGGGAGTCAGAATTCATAGGAAGTCAGTAGGCTCAAAGGGAGATTCAATCATCTAGAGGAAGTCAACCTTCATGTTCAAGTGGGAGAGAGGAGTCTTCCAAGACTCTCAGGAAGGTGTCACGGGTTGAGGAAGCCAGGAAGGAAGATCAGAAGCGGGATGCTTCTAGGAGAAGGGTGTCTTCCAAGAAGTGTCCATGTCATACAATATGATTTCTTCTATTTTGAAGGGAGAAATTGTGGTAGCAGATCCAGTGTGGGGGACAAATCCATTTCTAATGTGGGAGACTGACATACTTCCAGGTGATGGTGGATGGAATACCTCCCTCACTAAGAGGGAGTGTTGATGCTTTTGTAGCATTGTGAGGTATTACCACATTGACCTTTGTGTTGGGAATGTAGAAATATTTTTTGGCACTCACATTTTACTTTTCATTTTAAGAAAAACCCTTGGATATTGTGCTAGGGATTGGTTGGGGATTCACACCCACATGGAGGAATAAACAATTATAATTTTATGTTGAGTTTACAAGGTTTCCTAAACTCACTCATTAGACTCCTAGAGGAGAGGCAATGTGAGGATACACTTGACACATTTCATTGTGACATTATCGAGTTGGCATAAGTGTGTGAGCGCTTGTGCCAAGGATATTGGGAGGAAACATTTCAGCAAGGAAATTATTCACTTTGGAAAATATGGCCTAGGTTTTCTGGTTTTTTCTATTTTTCTAATTTTTTGTCAAGAGAGAGAGGTTTCACATGTGAGGGAGAGACAATTGCACATGTGACAACAATATATAGACAAGTCACACATGTGATTCATACAGTCTGTACCACACATGTGAACTGTACAACAACAAAAATAGGTCACACGTGTGGTGTTTATGACACGTGTAGATCAAGAAGGTCGTACTTGTGACGTCAACCATATGATTGTGACGTCAATAGGACATATAGAAATTTTGCTAGTTGGAAGGGTTTTCCAAGATTTTTGTTGAATTTTTAATTTGCTGAGAGGACTGATTTTTTCCTTGGAACTTCTCAATCTAGAAATTTTACTGAACGAAAAAATTGTGTCTCTTGTGTATGGATGATTTCTCTCTAATTTTTGTGCTTCCGCTATAATTTTCTTTCATAATTTCAGTGTAAAATTATTCAGTGATAACACCCTAGTTTACTATTTGAGGTCACTTGCAAGTAATTTTCAGATATGAAATTGAATGCATTGATTTCCTTCAAATTGACACTATGGGCATGAGACGTATGGGTGGCCACAATTATGTAATAGTGTCTCTAACATTTCTATTACCTATCAAACAATGAGCGCATGGAAACCATTTCATAATTTCATCTCCAGGATGGACTACTATGCTTTCTAAGCCATCTCTATGTTCCTTCAAATGATTTTGCAAAGATTATTTGGGAAGCCCATTAGAGTTGGGCAACATGACACTTTGGTGTGGAAAAAATAGTGGCGTTATTCCAAAATATTTTTTATCTTGCACTCTATCTGCCATTTCCAAACCCACCTCCAAGAAACAGGGGCTATACACCCCTCTTCCTACTCTACATAGGCCTTGGGAGTCCATCTCCATGGATTACATGTCCAATCTTCCTTCAACCAAGCATGGGAATGATCGTGTCTTTGTGGTCATTGATTATTTCTCTAAGATGGGATTTTTGGCACCCAATAAGAAGAGCATCACAGTCGATGCCACCACTAAGATCTTCTTTGAACGTGTTTGGGATCCCAAGGACAATTATTTTAGATTGATAAAGTAGGTTCATGAGTACTTTTTGGTCCATCCTATGGTCGATGATGGACACCAACTAGATGACCAAATCAATTTCCTTCCACCCAGATACCGATGGACAAAGAGAGGTAGTCAATAGGATGATTTTCCATATCTTGAGGATGTACAATTCCAAACATCCATGCACATGGGATGACAACCTTCCTAATGTTCAACACAGCTACAACAAATCCCTCCACAACTCCATTTTCCATTGCCATTTTCAAGTGTGCTTTGGGTTCCATCCATTTCCCCCCATTGACTTAGCTCTATCAATTGTAGCTACACATGAAGTGTCCTCCCATGCTCAAACTGAGGCTTATCTAGTATCTAATTTTTTTGAGTGAATCTGGAACATCTAACAACAATTTCATGATATTTTGCAAAAATACAATGCTAGGTACAAGCAATGCCACGATCAACATTAGGTACCACACAAGTTTTAGGTGGGAGATAAGGTATGGTTTCATTTGTAGAAAGATTGACTCAAAGGACCCCATTGGTAGCTCTTCCCACTCCAATATGGGCCTTACACCATCACTAAGGTTTTTGGTGAGAATGATTTTGAATTAAGTATTCCCTCTTTCCTTGGATTACACCCTAGATTTAATATGGAATACTTAGACCAGGGATGATTTTAAGGATGGAAATTTATTTTAAAGTGTAGAAACCTTGGCGAATATTACTAATCCTTCATATTCCAACTATAAAATGTTTGGTGATATTTTTGTAAAAATATTCAAATTTCTAAGGATTTTATATAGTTTGTAGAAATTTTTGGCGATTTTTAAGGTAAAACAATTTTATCCTATAGAATTTGGGCGAATCACTTTTAGAATAATGAATATATTTTTGGGAAAAACCTTGGAAAATTAGACCATGAGCGAAATTTAGCCCCTAAAATCATCCTTGAAGTCTTAGACCATATTTTCCACCTCCCCTAAACACTTCAGATGTGGAAAAGCACTTGGTCCCTACAAAATTCAATCCTGACTACATTGAATAGGTGAATTTGAATGAACCGTGGACATTAATATGAAGGGCACCTACTAGTAGAACATCCAACTCTATCGGGTTGTCAAAGTAGGGCAACTTCTTCACCAAGGCAAGTGGATCACTAGGAGTTGAATTAAGTAGAAGTTCCCCCATATGATGGAGGAACTTGAATCAATAGGAAGCATTGATTCCTAAGGAATTTCCACCCACCTGTCGCACTAATTTAGAATGGTTCCACATCTCGGCATTTTTTCTATGGTTTTTCGAGTCCCAAACTTATGGGGTCGTTTTGAGGCTTTAAATGACATTGTTTTAGCATGATAGTACCTATAATGTATTCAAAGGTATATTCTAGGCTGAATGGAATGTGTAATCCTTAGTTATACCTTTCTGATAGGGTACTGAGCACCCCAAATGGAGATCGTATGAAACATTTTTTCCCTGGGAAGTTGACATATCAACTAACCACACCAAGGCTCTCAAACCTTTTGGAATTTCATCTTCTAGTGTTAGTTTTTTGGATGTTTAGGTTTTCCTCATTGATGCTTGATGTTAAAGAGGCCTTTTTGGCCTCTTTGTAATCAACTTCTTGTGAATGTGCATAGTCATCATATCTCACTCTTCAAAGATAAGCTACCAACATTCTAGCTAGCTTGTGTGATTTGCATTTTATAGTCTTTTGTATTCTAGACAATCATTAATAGGATCTGAGTTTAACTATATTACTATGTTTCGTGCAATAACTCTTTTTTTTTCCTTGTTATATCTCTGCATTCATGTCATTCTCAATATAATTTGGATCAGCTCACCCATTTCCCATGTAGTTTGAATGAGTGAATCCCTCTCCCAAAACTCACTAAGATCGTGGCTTAAGTATGCATGCACTTTTCATGACACTTGTCATACAAGGAAATCCTTGGTTTCCACTTGGTAATTTGTTCCCCCACTTAGGAAGTTAGAATAAAAAATCCATATCATAAGGACTAAGGACTTAGGAATATGTTATTATATTCCTTTGGCTTAAGTCCTTTTTAACTTAGCCTACTTCTACAATTCATATCCCCCTTTCCCTGTCCTAGAGTCCTATCCACCCTTTTATATTCCTATCCCCCACTTAGGAACTTAGGATTAAAAAGTCATATCAAAAGGACTAATGACTTAGGAATATGTTATTATATTCCTTTGGCTTAAGCCCCTTTTAAATTAGTGCACTTCTACAATTCCTATCCCCCTTTCCCTCTTGTGGAGTCCTATCCCCCCATACTCTTTTCATCTCTAGGCCTACAATAGTGATGTATTTTTACTAAGATATAAAGTGTGATTACAAAAATAAAAATCTTGGCTTACCAGCCACAATATATAGGCTCTCTAACCTAAAAACACATGCATACAAGGCACTCCATTACAAAACAATATTGTCTCACCTACCTAAATGAATAGGTATGCATAAATATATCTAGCTACCAATTGGGGGTATTACATTTGTCATGTACCAGATAGGTCAATCTTAGGAGATATAGAATATCAAATGTTTCTTTATGGTTTTAATGCATCATTAACTAAGGATAGAAGAAAAAGGTTTTAGTCCTTAAAACTTTTGCATTGGCCATTATCAATTGACTAGCTCCTAAGTTGCAAAATAGGAAGATAATGCAATGATTGAGTATAGGCTTCCTCATGGGTAGTTTAGAAAAAATGATCCCAAGGGGATATTTTTGAGGTACAATGAGTTTTTAAACATATCTTGGCCATATGATCATGAGAAATGGGAGCATGAGTAATTCTAAAAAAATGTTATTTCCTAGACACAAGTAAAAGAGAGAACCATTCCAAAGGGACAACCCTCATCCTCCGAAAAGGACAAGGAATTAAATGGGAAGAGTAAAATTGAAGAGGTGAGAAACAAAAAAAGACGTAGAAGAAAAGACAAAAATACAGTTGAAATAGAAAGACTAAAAAGACAAGTTGAGGTTCCAGAGAAAACAAAAGAAGATCTAGGGAAAAAAGAAGAAGAAGGTAGAGATGGACTTGAAAATAAACAGAAGTAGGAAGAACAAAAAGTAGAAGTTGATAAGAGAGTACAAGAGAAATATGATGAGGAAAAGGAAAGATTAGAAGCATAGGAAATTATGAATGTAGTAGAAAATGCTATGAATTTGGAGGAAGAGGGAAAAAAATGGAAAGAAGCAACTAAAGGAAATAATACATGGATTGGTGATCAACAACAAAAGAATACAGACACATCGAAGACTCAAGAATAGTACAATCCTCAACAAACTAATGAATGGTTTTATAAAACTATGGAAGACGTATTCATTCTAAAAGAAGCAACAAGCATTGACAATGGAAAAAGTATTGTTATTGAAGAAGTGATAACTCCTAGCATATTAGAAAATTTGTTATCGTTCTAAAACACACCAATTACTAATCCTATTGATGATGTGGTTTAATTAGAAATGATAGCATATAATAAAATAAAACAAACAATTTTCAAGTAAACAGGAGGAAAACAAAGCTAAGCCTAGATAATTCTATGGTTTGTACAATTGAAGTGGAGGTCTTAGACACTAAAATGACCACACTATCAAAATTGGTCTCAACGGTGTTGGAAATAACCCATGCTACTTTAGACAAAGCTCGAACTTAGGATTTGAGCATTCAAAAATATGAAAAAGGATAATATTCGTAGAAAATCAAGTTGAGTATTACAAATCAACCTAGGGATTAGTCACATAGTTTATTGAATATGATCTTGAGGAAAATGTAGACAATGCTTAAATGATCAAAAGTTCCTATAGGAGAACTTTTTAACTATATGAGTTGAGCTTAAAATTTTCAATTTTATATAAGGAAAATTTAGCCTAGAAAGTTCCACATGAGAAGACACAATACCAATTTGAGTTTGTGAAAGTAACATAGAAGGAAACAAGGGAAGAATCCCTAAACAATTGACTCTTAATTTGAGAGGAAGTGGCTGAGATTAAGTAGGATTTGGTTTATTGGCCAGACATATCCCAGAAATATCAAATACAAGTGGATGAATGGGTTTTTTGTTTGAATATCACGGATTATATTGAAGATGCTATTGAACATTGCCAATTTCCTTCTTTTGGACCACCAAAGGAATGTTTTCCACCTCCTCAAGTGTTGTAATCCTATGAAAAATTGTTGTAGTAGAATAAAGTGGACATCCATAGTATAACATATATAGATAAAATTCATATTGAGAATTTTTTGACATAAGAAGCCCAAAAATGTAGCGCACATTTAACTCTCTTTCCCCAAAATAGTTAAATACATTAAAAGAGTTTCCAAAAGATTATACATTTTGCAGGCCCATCTAGTTACAAAGTCAAGAAGGATGGGAAAATCCCAAATCATATAATTAACATTAAAATTAATCTTCTTAGTTCAAGGTGGACAATTATAGTCTAGACTTGTCTGAAAATAACTTCTCTAAAAAACCCAAGCTAGTTGGATCAAACCTCGTAAAATTGAAACCATCCCCGTAAGTTAAATAAAATGCATATCGATGCTTCATGCTAAACTAAGAGAATCAATGCACATATGAAGGACACACTGAATAAGGTTAGAACAATTGGTTATTCAATAAAAAAATGAATTTAAAAAAATCAAAAAACCTTTTCTGATACGCTAAAAAACCTAACCGCCCTAGTGTGTATACAATAGTGGCACACATAACAACAATAATGGTGCATTTAATAGTATTATAGCCTCAGGTTTTTTAGCATATATCCAAAAATCCAATTGGTGCATTACTCATATTATCATGCATCGACACATCTTACTATATGGTGCACTACGATAGGGTAAAATAAATAAATCATACTGGTGTGTTTCAGTGCTACATTACGCACTCGTGTGTCTTACTGTCAGGTGTACCACGATAGGTTAAAATAAAATAAAAATACCAAACCAAATTTCTTTATCATGTTCCCTTCTATGTTTCCAACCAATTACACAAGCATCGATGCTCACACTCCTACGACCACCCCATTTGCAGTGCTCTACAATGTTTCTTCCTCAGTTCGATAGCTTTGCTGGTAGATTCCGTACATTTTCAAATTTTGAAAAATGTTGCAATTTTTTTTTTCTCTATGGTACAGCCATGCCTCCTCGGGTGAGAAGAGACCAGGTAAATTGTTTGTTACCTCCTTATTTTCAGTTTCATTGGATTAAAATTTTAAGTTGATCTTAAAATTGGTCTTTTATACATTTTTTTTTAAATTATGCATGGTGCGCTTCATGGGTTTGACTCACCCCGGACTCAACGGTGCATCTTGGGAATTTACAGGAATAACAGTGCATCTAAACATATGCATCACGCACCAAAATGGCAGATGTACATTATTGATGCCTCTCGTATTAGAAGAGACATTTTCTTTGCAATAAACCCACCAATGTATTATAGAGAATCAACTACACCAGTGCACCTCATTGCACCAAACTACATAATAAAAAATTATCCTAGAAGAGCATTTGGTGGGACACCCCGTCATCGGTGCATTATAAGAAAACAATGCACGACTAAAAAAGATGCACTACTCCCAATAACATTGACCACTGACATTTTTGGTGTACATTGACGATGCATCTCATCTTAGAAGAGGCATCATATTTGAAATGAACACAATGGGGCATTATAGAGAATAAATTGCATTGGTGCACTGCACCACACCACATATTTAAAGACTAACATAGCGGTGCATCTGATGGGACACCCCATGACTAGTGCAGTATAAAACACAATGCACCACTAAAAATATGCATGGTGCTCCAAGCAACATGGAGCACCAAACCTACCAGTGTACATTAACAATGCGTATTGTTTTAGACGAGGCACCACAAACTGGTGCATTATATGGAATAAACTACATCGATACACCACATCGCACCACCCATAAAAAAATTAGCATAGTCTTCTTTTTCATGACTAAAGTAGCACCGATGCTCCAAATAACACGGAGCACCGTGAAAATTGCAATGTTTTTTTTCTAATAGAGGACATTGTTCATTGTGTGAATTATGTATTAAAGGCCTCTTGGTTACTTTACCACTTTTTTTTTTGCAAACAAAAATTAATTTCGGATTTTGATAAATACAAAATGGTTATATGTGTGTTTTTTTTAATTTCAATTTGTTTTTTTTACATATGTGTGTGTTTTACGATGATGATGTGCGTATGTGAATCAAAGATTTGTACATGAGTGGGAGGCTAGAGAGAGGCAAAGGGAGAGGATCCCTTTCCCTATTGCACCTCAGACTCATTCCCTTTTCAGGAATGTTTTCCTCCTTAATTTTTATGAGAAGACTACATCCCTTGGAGGGAACTATTCATTTTTACAATAGTTGATCCATCGTTGGATCATGTGAGGTAGACATTCGAGGTAGGTCATGATTTGTGGCATCATCCCATGGAGGAGTATATTTATTTTATCACCAGGATATCTAGGAGGGGATGATGTTTGGCCTCAGTTCCTTGATCTATCACCTAGCATTGCAGGAGAGAGATAGCTGGAATATGTGCAGAGATATTCTAAGTGGGACATTGTTGCTGCTATGGACTTCCAAGTTGTTGGTGGTCAGTTTTAGATAGATGCATTTGGTGCAGAGGATGTTAGATGCATGTCCCTTATTGTCACACAAATACCACACTTTACCTCTGATGGGCATTGCATTAGTTTCTCTTTGATTTACTCTGTGGATATATTAGTTCATAGGCCTAGACTAATTAGGTGGTTGGAGATATTTTTGCGACAATTTCATTTTGCATTGGATCATTTTCGCTCTATTTTTATGGGAGGTTATTCTTCCCATTTGTGTCAAATATATTTAATTTATTTTTTGAGAGGTTCCATGTCACTCGATTAAAATTACGTTGCTTCCCTTATAGACCTACAATTAATGTATGTATGTAGATGTGGCGGAAATATTTTCCCAAGAGAGGCTAGTTGGAGTGGTTGTGTACTCCTGTCGGTGGAGAGATTTGTGATTTCTTGGCTGTAGGGGAAAATATTTTCCTCGATCTTGTACAGTATCCATACACAGGGATCAATTGGAGAGGATGTTTGAACATCATATTTGATCTAGACAAGCCACCAAATGATAGAGGTAATCTTATCATTATGTTTTGATAAATCTAGTTGCATATTTTTTTGTCTTATTTAATGCACATGTAATTCATTGTAACATTTGTTTTCAATTATCTAATTATTATTGTCTATTGTTTTGTAGATATTGGCACATATGTTAGGGATTTCTGAATATTTTCACATTGTAACCTATGTGTCAGTATCTTCACATATGTTACAATGTGTCAATATTCTTTAGTCCCTAACGCAGGTTAGATTGAAGATTTTGAACTGAGGCGGTGTGTGACATCCCGCTCTTGCAAGCACATGTTATTGACTTATTCTTTGAGGACACTTGCGTGCAAGTGATTTAGTTCCATTATATGGATGTTTGTTTGCTTGTGGATTCTTGTGATGATGTTATTGGATGTCTTTGTATTGATAGATGTTATTGACAAGTTTCCCCTAAGTGTGCAGGACACTTGACAGATTGAGGATGTCATTGGCATCAATGGAACTCCTTGGACTCCAGATCGAGTCAACGAGTGGACTATATAGGTTTGGGTATTTTTATTTATGCATATGTGACATATGATCGGGTATATTATGATGTTGTTTATGGATCATTGACAATGTTTCGTTGATGGATACAAGATGATAATTTCTTTCTAATCAAACTCACATAAGGAGTAAAGGGTCCATGCAAAAAAAACATATATTGAGGGAGAGGTGTGGCTGCAACTCTGCCACAACCTACTATCACTCTCTCCATGGCTCAAATTGTAGGTTAATGATTACCTAGTTCGAGACATCCACGATGTCGTGAGGGTGGACTGAGACAATCACTCATGAAGATTCTAAGAGGAACACAATAAGGTAGGGTCCTTATTCCTTAGAGGCCCTAAGTATCTCACAAGGTCGCCTAAATGGGGTATTGATCCCAAGGGTTAGAAAACTACCAAAACTAGTTAAAAGAAAATGGTACCCTTGGAGCACGTAGTGTGCCTTGAAGGGCATGTCGCGTAATTAAAAATTGAATCAAAGGTGAGTGGCACCTTTGGAGAATGGAGTGCGTCTTGAAGGGCACATCGAGGTATAAAATAAAGCTTGAGTCAATGAACCTAGGTGCCTAGAAAACAATAATTTGTTTTGATATTGTCGGACTTAAAATAATTATTAAATGGGTAGTTTTTATTAATTATAAAATCTCCTTAAAAATTCTAATCCTAGTTTAAAATTCCGAGCCTAAGTTTAAAGTGGGTAAGAAGACTAAAATTAAATTATAAATTTAATAAATGGTGGGGGATGAAGAAAATTCAAGTTAGGAATTGAAAGAATAAAAATTTATATCTAAAGATTTAATTATATAAATGTGTGCAAAAGAATGCCAAATTGGAAACTAAGATAAGAAAGGAAATAAATGTAAAAATAATGTGGAAGCATAGAAGGGTATATAGTCTAGTCTAACTAAATAACTTTCCTAAATTAAAAACAACTAAGTTTTAGAAAGGCACCAGTCATTAAAAAAGAAATAGAGGGAATAAAAGGTCATCTAGGAGTGATTTTAGGAGCACTTTTAGGTTGGGTGAGAGAAATTGACATTTAATTAAATTAAATGGTGAATTTATGGGTGCAACAAAGGGAACGAGTAACAAGTGTACGGGGGGAGTAATTCCTAATTATTTTAAAAAAAAATGAATTAAATGTGCAAATGGAAAGTGGTCTCTAAGAAAAATTCTATAAAAGAAATGGCTGAGAGGAGGAATGGATCTTGATTGGTATGAGTAAGATTATACTGCAAAAATTCTGACTGATTTTACTTATGAGAGTTGGGATACACAACTCGAGAAAGAGAGTGGTAGTTCTACCTTGAGAGGTGAGTTGGGAGCTAGAGTATTCTGGTTGTGGTTATGCATGGCCCCTTTACATCTCGGGGGGATAAGGGGGAAGAAGAGTACCCCTAGTGTTGGTTGGGAGATACTGGTGAAGTCTCCATGTTTAGCAAGAGGGGAGCTAGATGGAGTGCAAGAGCGGGAGAACATATTCAAAACCTCATCTTTGGTTACGGTACTCTTTTTAGGATATTAATTGTAACCCTTTAATTTGTAATGAGTTTTTATTTTATTTTATTCGCCAAGAACTGTGATTAAAATTTTTGATGTATAGGTCACTAAGAGTGATCTCAGTTAATCATTTTTTTATTTGATGACGAGGCTTGGTTAGTATGATGATTCTTTTTATACTTGTGATTTTTCTGAACCCTCAGCAAGATTCCTTTTGTTTCTCTGTGATTTCTTTTCTCAGTGGTTGGCTCAATGTATTCACCTCTACACCCTTCCTTTTCCCTAGACCGAGAAGTGTATTCACCTCTACGCCCTTCCTTTTCCCTGGACCGAGAAATGTGCAGAAGAATTTCGAAGGCTCAAGGATTTTTTGATGACATGGCTGATACTAAAATTCCCTAACATGGATGAGGAATTCTTGGTATGCATAGACACATCCAAGGAAGGATTTTTGGATTACTGAGAGGGGGGGGTGAATCAATAATAGAGCAATTTAATCCTTTTTAACCATATAATCCAAGTGTTATATCAATGTATCATTATCATCCAATAACTGATGAGTAAATAAGCAATGAACAAATGAACAATCATACACATACACATACACAGTACACCATTCTTTTACATGGAAACCCAAAGAGGGAGAAAACCCTGAAATGTTTTTTCTTATATGTATTGAAGAATTGCATTCATTGAAAGCACCAACTTCCTTTGTTTTCCAGCTGCAACTGGAAGGAGGCTCCAACCCCCTAGTTTCTCATGCTACAACCCTAGGGAAGCTCCAACTCCCCAATTCTCTAGCTACAACCAGAAGGAGGATAAAACCCCCTATGTTCTACGGCTACAAATGGAAGGTGGCTACAACCACCTGTCCTTGCCCCATCCAACTGCCTTGACGTATAAGTAGAATGATGGAACCACTGTCACACTAACACTGTGAGATATACTACTATAAACCTGTACCAATCAACCTGCACCAAATAAACTGTACCAATAACCTGAACCATGCATCAACCATGCATCAACCTGTACCTCAACCTATAATAAACTTGTACCATAAACAAGTGCACCAACCATGCACCAACCTATACCTCAACATGTACCATGAACAAGTGCATCAACCATGCACCAAACCTGTACAAATAACCTGTGACAACAACCCGTCACAACAAATTTTCCAAACAACCTATCACAAAAACCTGTCTCATCAATCTTATCAACCAAATCAGATTTACTCACCAGTATCAATCACCAAGACAACTCTCAAAGATGTGCATCAACCAAGAATAACACAACAGCTGATAATCATCACCAAGATCAATATGTGCTTCTAATAATACAAGTATGCTACATCATCCATAAACCATGTGTCAACAATACTACTAACAAGTGCCTCC
>SNQJ01S0043053.1:43991-57266 GCA_010110895.2 Picea sitchensis | reverse complement strand
TTCAAATATATTAAAACTCATACCATTATACATGAAACAACCTTGGGTCCATTACCCAAACCTTTGTGCTACTCGAATTCGCTACCGAAATTTCTCCAAGGGTTGACATCAATCACTAAGGGTTGACATCAATATACAATATCACTCTCCAATGGTTGAAATAAATGAAAACCAACAATACATACCAACTATCCTTCAACCTAATCCAACTATCGGACAAGGCTTAGGTGAAGTCTTGATGCAAGGCGATCGAGTGATCGCTTACATCTCAAGGAAGTTAAGAAAGCATGAGGAGAACTTCGCGATGCACGATTTGGAGTTGTTGGCCATTGTGTATGCCTTGAGAGTATGCAAGAACTACCTGATTTCATGGAAAATTGAACTGAAAACATACCACTATGGTTTGTAGCACATTTTTACACAAAGTGACTTGAACGTGCAACAAAGGCGTTGGTCAGAACTGCTTAGCGAGTATGATTTTGAGATTACCTACATAAAAGGAAAAGTGAACAAAGTGGAAGATGCGTTGAATCAGATACCATGGATATTTTCGATGATACCTATTCAGGCAAATCTTTGAGAAACGATTCTCACCTCATATTGCAACGATGACTAGTATAAAGAGGTTAAGGAAAATATCAGACAAGACACCATGTTGGTACCAAACGTTGAGGGATATATTATGGAAAACGATGGATTAATGAGGTATAATAACCGGATTTACGTTCTTCCTGACGATGAATTGAGAAGTTTGATCTTAAGAGAAGCTCAAAGAGTAGTGTACATGGCTGACCCAGGAGTCACGAAGATGAGGGAAGACCCTAATCCCTTATTCTTCTAGAAGGGAATGAAGGTAGACATATTTAACTATGTGGCGAAATTTTTGGAAGGTAAACAAGTGAAGGATGAACATAGACATCCGACAAGATTACTATAGCCACACGCTATTCTATAATCGAAATGGGAGGTCATTTCAATGGAATTTATTGTGGTATTTTCACTGATGGAAAGGAGGCACAACTTGATTTTCACGGTAGTAGACACTCTGAGGAAGAGTGCACATTTTATCCCAGTGTGTATGATGTATCAGGTGCCAGATATAGCTAGATTTTTTATTAGTGATATTGTGTGATTGCATGGGGTGCCTAAAAGGGTAATATCTGATCATGGATCGGTGTTTACGGGATGATTTTGGACTAGTTTCAAAGAGGCCTTGAGAACCCAACTTAACTTTAGTACAACATATCACCCGAAGATAGACGGGTAGACAAAAAGAATGAACCAAATCTTGGAAGATATGTTGCGTATGTACGTGATGGACCAAAAAAAGCGTTGGGAAGAGTTCTTGCCACTGGTAGAGTTTGCGTACAACACCAGCTATCAAAGCACGATTAAGATGGTGCCATTCGAGTTTCTTTACGAGCGATTGTGTCATATGCCTTTGAGATGGGATCAACTTGAGGATAGGGTCTTGGTAGGACTAGAAGTGATCGAATAAATGGAAGAACAAATTCAAATGATAAGACAAAGGATCAAATAAGCACAAGATCAGTGGAAGAGTTATGTCGATGCGCATCGCGTTGACCGTAGTTATGAAGTTGGGTATCAAGTCTTCTTGCAGGTGAAATCGCATAAGAGTTTGATCAAGTTTGGAAAGGGTGCTAAACTCTCTCCTGGGTTTGTGGGACCTTTCGAAGTTGTGGAAAAGAAAGAGCTCATGGCCTATCGACTAGCCTTGCCTGATTCTTTGAGGCATATGCACAATGTTTTTCATGTATCTGGTTAGAGACGTTATGTTAGTGAGCCTACACATGTGATTGACATGAGTTCTTTGCAGGTGTGGGATGAGGGTGCACTCATGGTGGAGCCAATCCTCATTATGGATCATCGCATTCAACAACTATGACAATTTCAAGGTCCAATGTGACAATTATAGTCCACACACAGCTACCTGAAAGTACGCATATGTTATGCGCCAACAATTTCCATTTTTGTTTGATAGTTAGACATTTAGATCTTGTTAGATGCTTTATTTACTACATTTGTATACTGTGAAACTTCGGGACGAAGTTTATAACAAGAGGGGGTGTATATGACATCCCTCTCTTGCGAGCACATGTTATTGACTTATTCTTTGAGGACACTTGTGTGCAAGTGATCTGGTTCTAGTATATGGATGTATGTTTGCTTATGGATTCTTGTGATGATGTTGATGATTATGATTTTATTGGATATCTTTGTATTGACATATGTTATTGACGAGTTTCCCCTGAGTGTGTAGGACACTTGATAGATTGAGGATGCCACTAGCATCAATGGACCTCCTTGGACTCTGGATCGATTTAGGGAGTGGACTGTATTGGTTTGGGTATTTTTGTTTATGAATATGTGACATACGATCGGGTATATTATGATGTTGTTTATGAATCATTGACAATGTTTCGTTGATCGATGCAGGCTTACGATTGCGTTCTAATAAAACTCACATAAGGATTAAAGGGGCCATGCACATCAACTAGATATTGAGGGAGAGGTGTTGCAGCAGCCCTGCCACAGCCTACTAGCACTCCTTCCATGGCTTGAATTGTAGTTTAACGATTACCTGGTTCAAGAGATCCATGATTCCATGAGGGAAAACTGAGATATTCGCTCAGAAAGATTCTAAGGGGCATGCAATAAGAAAGGGTACTTATTTCTTAGAGGCCCCTTATCTCTCACAAGATCACCTGAATGGGGTATTGACCCCAAGGTTTGGACAACACCATAACTAGTCAAAGGCGAGTGGCACCCTTGGAGCACGTAGTGCGTCTTGAAGGTCACGTCGCGTAATTAAAAATTGAATCAAAGGCAAGTGGAACCCTTGGAACATAGAGTGCATCTTGAAGGGCACATCATGGTATAAAATAAAACTTGAGTCAATGAACCTAGGTGCCTAGAAAACAATAATTTGTTTTGACATTGTTGGACTTAAAATAATTATTAAATGGGTATTTTTTATTAATTATAAAATCTCCTTAAAAATTCTAAGCCTGGTTTAAAAGTTTGAGCCTAAGTCTAAAGTGGGTAAGAAGACCAAAATTAAATTATAAATTTAATAAATGGTGGGGGATGAAGAAAAATCAAGTTAGGAATTGAAAGAGTAAAAAAATATATCGAAATATTTAATTTTATAAATGTGTGCAAAATAATACCAAATTGGAAAATAAGATAAGAAAGGAAACAAATGTTAAAAGAATGTGGAAGCATAGAAGGGTATATATTCTAGTCTAACTAAAGAACTTTCCTAAATTAAACACAACTCGATAATGAGTAAGGTTATGCTGCAAAAAATATGACTGATTTTACTTGTGAGAGTTGGGATACCCAGCTTGAGAAAGAGAGTGGTAGATCTACCTTGCGAGGCGAGCTGGGAGCTAGAGTATTAAGATTATGGTTGTGTGTGGCCCCTTTGTATCTCGGGGGGATAAGGGGGAAGAAGAGTACCCATAGCATTGGCTGGGAGGTACCGGTGAATTCTCCACGGTTAGTAAGAGGGGAGTTGAATGGAGCGCAAGCGCAGGAGAACATATTCAAAACCTCGTCTTCGGTTACGGTACTCTCTTGAGGATTTTAATTGCAACCCTTTAATTTATAATAAGTTTTTTTTATTTTATTTTCCAAGAACCGTTATTAAATTTTTTTATGTATAGGTCACTAAGAGCGATCTGAGTTCGTCATTTTCCTATTCATTGATGAGGCTTGGTTAGTATGATGATTCTTGTTATGCTTGTGATTTTTTTGAACCCTCAACGAGATTCCTTTTGTTTCTCTATGATTTATTTTCTCAGCGGTTGGCTTAGTGTATTCACCTCTGCGCCCTTCCTTTTCCCTGAACAATATTTTCTCGCAATTTCCCAACTATAGATTTGCGTTCACATTCTAAACACTGGGTTTTTTTTTTTTTTAATTTGCCCAGCACGAATTGGTAAATTTCCTTAAAGTGTTATTCCTCTACATTTTGGGTGTATTAATACTTTCCAACATTGGGGAATGGCCATGCGAATTTCCCTATAAATTCTCTGTGTAATTCCATGGATTAATTTCCCAACAAATAGCATTCGTATTCTCTGTGATTTTCTCCACGAATTGTGCAAGGTACCTCTCCATTTTCACTTCAAACCCTTTCCCAATTAGATAGGATCTCTTTTCTCTGCGTTAAGGAGTCATGCCCTACACCTCCTTCCCTTTCCTAGTCAAAACGTTTATGTTTCTCTATGTTTTATGGTGGTGTACCTTCCGGAGTGGGATCTTTCCATAAAACTCAACAATTTGCTTCTCTTACCCAGTGATTGGTGTCTCAAAGGCTCAACGAATTTACTTTTGTACATAGTGATTTAGTTCCAATAATACTCAACGATTTGTTTCTCTTACTCAGCGACTGGCCTCCCAAAGACTCATCGAATTTACTTATTTTTTACAGTGGTTTAATTTCCCTTAAAACTCAACATTTTTACACTCAGAGTTTTATGCTCAACATTTTTATATTGTAACCCCACGATCCATGTTTATTCCTCAGTGTTTTATATCCTTCCCCAACGTTTTTATAAACTAAGTATCCATATGAACCTTCCTTCAAAAATTATGAAGTGATATCCTCTACGTTCTCTTTTAAACCGTTTCTCTCATCATAACTAAAAACCTTGTGCCTTCTTCAGAACTTTGTCCATATCTGAAACCCTTGGCACCAAGCGCGCAGATGCTACCTTTAGATTGTTGTGAAAGATTAGTTCTTCTCTTACCTTACCACCCTTCCTGAATGAAATAATTGACTATAGCATCTAATCCTCTCAATGATTTAAAAATATGTGATCCCTTGTGTTTTTAATACGTAATCTAGTCAATGGAACCCCTGTTGCTTAAACTGGATGACCTCCTTAAATTTTCAAAAATGTATGTGCAGAATGGTAAATGAAGTTTAGGGTTTAATCTCTTGACTTGGGTATGTGTAAAACGGTCTTTATTTCTACTACTGATTATTTATGTCATCCATTTATGTAAGAGTACTCGCCCATATTGATGATCATTATGAAAATGTAACGTGTGCAAGAAGAATTTTTGTTGTTAAATTTAGGCATAATAATAACCTTTCATATTACTCCAGTAAGATGAACTTTTAATTAAGATGATCATACTTTCATAATTAAATATATCCTTTCTTAAGTTGATCCTTGTACCTACTACCATTTAGTAAGGTAAAATGGTTTTTGTAGGGGAAAATTGAATTGAACATTTACTTAATATAAGTTATCATTACCAATGAAACTATTCCCTTGGGAGGGTAGTGCTTAGTATAATCAAGATTGATTGAATCAACAATAAGTATACTCTCGTGCACTTAATCATGTGAATGTTGAATTCTTTAAAATTTGTTTATCTTGTGTAGCTATATAAGGTTGACCTAGAACTGCATCAATAACCAATCTATTATTTCTCCACTAAAAATGTGAATGAATAAAGGATTGATCAATGATTTCTTGCGCCTTGGATTATGTTGATGATTAAGTAAGTAGATTACCCTACAATGTGGACAATAAAAATGGTTGAACGATTACGCTTTTAGATTCCTCATGCGCTTGAATAATGTTAATGTATAGATGTATGAGTTGCAAATTTTCCCTTGCGCTTGAAAATGAAGTTGATGATAAGTTAGGCATCCTAAATATATTGTTGATATGATGAGATATGTAGTTAGTTGATGTATGATCGATTGAGTACTCGAATTCTGTTGCGCCATGAATAATTGGATAGTATACTCTTATGCATTGAATATTTAATGTTGATGAATGATTAAGTTAATAATTTGATTGCGTGTATTGAATAATGTTATGCATGGTTACTCAAATGGTTATATTTCTAGTGCACCATGAAATTCAATGGAATGAATGATTGTTTTAGGTATTTACTTCTTGCGCAATGAAAATTTATTGTAACAAGTGATTGTTTTAAATATTATACTTCTCACGCACCATGGAATAAATGTTGAATTTTATGTTGACTACACTGTGCCTTAACTTATGTCATGGTATGACTGATTTAGACCTAGTTTTCTCTTGTGCCATTAATTAAGATGACCTGTGATTGTTCTAGAGTTTGTTTACTCTCACTCACAACGAATATTTAATGTTGATGAATGATTGTTAGAATTTAATATCATGCACGCCATGAATTAAATGTCGATGTATGATTGAAGGATGATAATTACCCTTGCTCCATGATTAAATGATGATTAGCATTGATTGATTGATCGAGTTGATGTTGGAATTGATTGTTAGTGGGATGTAGACACCTCCTTGTTCCTTAAAACAATCGCCAGCCTGGAGACCTTAAATGGTAAAAATAAATTGGATCATGGGCTTGAGCATTGCTTATGTGTCCTTGAGGTCCTAACCTTGCAGGGTAGGTTGGGCGAGTAGTCATTTTAATATTTTTTATCTAATTGATCATTGCTTATAAATTGTTCAAGATGATTTTGATGTGCTAAGCGGTGACACTATTTATGTTTATGTCACTATCCTTTTTGTTGATGCATTGAATGCATCATTATTGGTTTCAATGATGAGTAGTTGGTAATTCTTTTACTTATGACGTCATTGATTTTACGTTGCTATGATTTTTATGGTTGACGTCAATTTCCCTATGCAAAAAAATTTTTTATCGTTTTATGCTTTTCTTTCCTTGTCATAATGGAGGGGTGTTTCATATGGTATCAGAGTAGGTTCAACCCCACAAATTGGGATCGTTACACCTTCCAATGTATTAAACACTTGATTAATAATTTATCGCTAATTAAATTGAATTGTGTCCCTGCAGGTAAAGCATCCATGCCAGATAGGTCTAACATCCAAGGAGAAGAACAAGTCATTGGACAAGAGAAGATAGTTGTGGGGGATGTGGTTGGATTGATGAGGTCCTTTCAGAGGATGTATGAGGCTTTAATTAACCACCTAGATAGATGAGGCCAGGGCGCATGTACCCCCTAAGGGTCCATATTGCACCCCAGTTGGTACTAGTAGCGTTCATAGAGAACTTGAGAAGGTCAAGTTTCCTGAGTTATTGGGTGCCACAGATGGCACAGCCGTCGAGGCATGGTTGGATAAAATGGAGATGTGCTTTGCACTTTGCGAATACACCACCAACATGAAATTCCACATCGCAGTATTTTAGCTGAAGGGGAGTGTTATTCTATGGTGGAAGATGATCCTACCACAACTAAACATGGTTGTAGAAGACGTGTCATGGGAACTATTTGAGTAGCGATTCTGGGAGAGGAATTTGTTAGAGGAATTCATTGAGTGCCAACTCAATGAGTTCAATGCCTTGCGATAGGGTGGTCGTACGGTGCCTGAGTACGAGGCTTGTTTCATGGAGTTGCTTAGGTATGCTCCACATATGAACACTAAGAAGCTCAAGGTCAACAAGTTTGTGTTCATCTTTAACATCAAATCCATGCAAAGGTGCTAATGCCTTAGACATTACATGATGTAGTCCAGAAGGCCCTCATAGCTGAGGAAGATTTGATCATCAGAAGCCAGGGTAGGACTCTCGCAAGACTGACGGGACAGACGACATATGGTGTGCAACAACATCATAAACTAGCTAGACATTCATCGGGGTTTCAAGTTACTCTAATAGGATCCACGTTCATGACACCACGACAGTCAGTGCCTCCGCAACGAACTCCCTACAGAAGACCATAGCACTAGCACTAGTGTCATCTACAACAACAACATTTCAGGCCTATTCAGCATAACAGACGAGGTTTTCATGATGGTGGTCCATCAGCTTCTACTTTGGGAACCAGGAGTATTGGATCGAAGGCTAGATGTTGTACATGTGGAGAGCCACATTACTAGCGTGACTATCCGGTTGAGAGGGACAAATAAACTGGTTCAACCAGACACACTACAGTAGGAGATTTTGCAAAGGACCACTGGATTCATGCAGTTGTGAATAACCGCCAGGTCGAGCACCAGTCTACTATGTTCAAGACGTCAGGTACCATCGTTGACCAAACCTTTAGTATTTTGATATATCCAGGTGCTACAGAGAGATTTATTTCTGGTGCAATGCTAAAACGAATTAAGGTAAAGTCAGTCGAATAGGAAGAGTTTAGCTATGTGGAAATGGCTTCGGGAGGCAAGAAAAAGGTTGGAGGAAAGGTTATGGACTATAGCCTCAACCTGAGATATTTTGTAATGAAGGCCAACCTGTACATCATGATCTTAGGATATTATGACATCTTGATCTGTATGGACTGGTTGGAATCACATGAGGTGATACTCAACTGTAAGACAAAACAGTTGAGTTTCACTGATGATGAGGGACAAACATGGGTGATTCTAGGAAGAAACCAAGGAGTTTCCCTAAGGTTCATCTCTTCCCTACAACTATAGAAGAGTATGTGCAAAGGATGCAAGCTATATGTAATCTTAGTGTTGAATGACAAGGGTGTGATGAAAGGACTAGAAAACCTTCTGGTAGTACGAGAGTTTGCAGACATATTCCCAGAAGAGTTACTAGGTTTACTGCTCGAAAGGGAATTGTAATTTACCATCGAATTAAAACCTAGAACTGAACTGATAGCAAGAATGCCTTATCGGATGTCGACCCCTGAGGTACAATATTTGAAAATGAAACTTAAAGAGTTGTTGGACCTAGAACTTATATGTCCAAGTGTGTCACCTTGGGGTGCGCATGTTATTTTCATACAGAAGAAGGATGGGTCGTGGAGACTCTATATTGACTACCATCAATTGAACAAGGCAATGATCAAGAACCAATATCCATTGCCAAGAATAGATGATTTGTTCGACCAAATGAAAGGAGTGATACTATTTTCGAAGATCGACTTGAGATCGGGATATCACCAGTTACAGATAAAGGAGGAAGACATTCCTCAGACAACATTCAAGACGAGGTTCGGTCATTATGAGTTTATCATTTTACCATTTGGAATGACAAACACCTCAGGGGTATTCATGAGCTTGATGAATGGGGTGTTCTGCGAATACTTGGAAAATGTTGTTCAAGTATTGATTGATGAATTTTGATATATTCTTAGATGACAAAAGAACACAATGAAAATTTGCGCTTGGTACTACAGTGTTTATGAGAGAACAAATTATACAAGAAACTGTCAAAATGCTCTGTTTATAAATCGAGGATTCATTATTTAGGGAATGTTATCTCCAGTGAAGGTATTGATGTGGATCCGGTGAAGGTAGAGGCTATTATGGAATGGCCCACACCGACAAATGTACCATAAGTACGTAGCTTCATGGGTTTAGCTGGATATTATCGACGGTTCATCGAAGGTTTTTCAAAGATAGAAAATCTGATCACAGAATTGCAGAAGAAAAACAAGAAGTTTGTATGGACCGAGAAATGCGCGGAAGCATTTATAAGGCTCAAGGAGATTTTGATGACAAAGTCGATACTAAAAGTCCTCGACATGGATGAGGACTTCTTGGTATGCATAGATGTATCCAAGGATGGCTTATGTGAAGTCTTGATGATATTCGGTCGAGTGATTGCTTACATATCAAGGAAGTTAAGAAAGCACGAGGAGAACTACGCAATGCACTATTTGGAGTTGTTGGCCATTGTGTATGCCCTGAGAGTATCGAGGAACTACCTAATTGGACAAAAATTTGAATTGAAAACAGACCATTGTGGTTTGCAACACATTTTTATGTAAAGTGGCTTGAACACGTGACAAAGGCATTGGTCAGAACTACTTAGCGAGTATGATTTTGAGATTACCTACATAAAAGAAACAATGAACATAGTGGAAGATGCGCTGAGTTAGAGACCACGCATATTTTCAGTGATACCTCTTCACACGAATCTTCGAGAAAATATTCTGACTTTATAGTGCGGCGATGACTGGTATAAGGAGGTTAAGGAAAATATCGGACAAGACACCATATTAGTACAAAACTTTGAGGGATATATTGTGGACAATGACAGATTAATGAGGTATAATAAATGGATTTACGTACCTCCTAACAATGAATTGACAAGTTTGATATTAAGTGAAGCTCATAAAGCAGTGTACATGGCTCACCCAGGAGTCACGAAGATGAGGGCATACCTTAATCCCGTATTCTTTTGGAAGAGAATGAAGGAATACATAGTTAAATACGTGGTGAGGTGTCTAGAATGTCAGCAAGTGAAGGATAAACATAGACATCCGATAGGATTACTACAGCCACACGCTATTCCTAAATCGAAATGGAAGATCATTTCGATGGACTTTATTGTGGGATTCCCCCTGATGGCAAGGAGGCACAACTCAATTTTCGTGATAGTAGACACTCTGGTGAAGAGTGCACATTTTATCTCATTGTGTACAATGTATCAAGCGCCAGATATAGCTATATTTTTTATCAGCGAGATTGTGAGATTGCATGGGTGCCTAAAAGGGTAATATGGGATCGGGATTGATGTTTACTGAACGATTTTGGACTAGTTTCCAAGAGGACTTGGGAACCCAACTTAACTTTAGTACAATGTATCACCTAGAGACAGACGGACAAACATAAAAAATGAACCAAATCTTGGAAGATATGTTGCGTATGTATGTGATGGACCAACAGAAGTGTTGGAAAGAATTATTTCCACTTGTAGAGTTTGCGTACAAGAACAACTATCAAAGAGCCATTAATATGGCTCCATTCAAGTTTCTTTATGAGTGACCGTGTCAGACGCATTTAAGATGGGATCAACTTGAGGATATGGTCTTGGTAGGACTAGAAGCGATCCAAGAAATGGAATAAAAAATGAAAACTATAAGACAAAGGATCAAAGAAGTGCAAGATCGGTAGAAGAGTTATGTCAATGTGCATCGCGTTGATCGTAGTTATGAAGTTGGGGATCGATTCTTCTTGTTGCTGAAACCACACAAGAATTCAATCAATTTTGGAAAGGGTGATAAACTCTCTCCTAGGTTTGTGGGACCTTTCAAAGTTGTGGAAATGAAAAGGCCCATGGCCTATCGACTAGCATTTTTGACAAGAAGTTGGTGGTCTATGAAAGTTATAGTTTATTAACAATTCATCACCAGGAGACAAACTACATATTGCATGCACAACAATAAATTTGGATGCCTTCCTTTTCATAAAGAACTCTTTGTCATTGGAGTGTTCATCAAAGGAACAATTTGCACAAAATAATGAGGACTTGTAGCTATTTATGAACCTTGAAATGTTCCCATGGGTTCATGGACAACCATATATATATAATATGTTCTTGCTATTAAAGTTTCCATAAGCATAATCATTCATACACATACTATACATGGAAATTTTATGTTTGTATTTAAAAATATTCAAGTAATCACACCGACTACAAAAAGGACCACAAAATGGCATAAGTGCTATCGATTGTTTGGGAGGAACAAATACATGTGAAAGGATAAACAACCCAAGATTTGTGACATCTATTTTAGACTTGGAAATCATATAACTATTACCATAAAAAGAGAATTTGGTTCCAACAATGGGTAAAAGCATGGAAGACGACCCAACACCATACAAAGCTCAGTTGTAACAAGTTTGGTATTTAATTTGCATATGGATAGGAAGAGGGAAGTCATTGCTACCTTCCAACAATTGAACTGACTTTGGTGTGTACTTGGACATTTTTTCTCTAAGTTCATACAACTTTTTTTTATCTCCTAGTAGAGATGTTTTGGGTAGTATTGATATCATACTTTGACTCACTATAACTCTCCATTTATTCAATATAAGTAGATGGGTTGGTCAAATTAGGATGAAACTTAGTTGATCTAGCTTCCAACTTTTAAAAAAATGAGTATATGGAAGTGTTCCTATGTGTCTTTTCTATATCACCTATTGGATTCTTAATCACAATGGGAGGTATTAGATTGTCAACTTTGGGTATTCAATCATTAATATAATGGGACAATGTGACATATCAAGGGTTTTCCTTCAACCCTTTACATTTTTAAAAATCGCATACTACTGGGGTGTAATAAAAGAGATCCAATTCAAAGTGTAATACCATTGACCTAGGCTAGTTGTTGGAATATGGCATGTTGCAATTGGTAGAGTAAAGTAGTTGTCCATTTTCATCAAACATTTGTTTTCAATATATTTCTCCTTATAAGAGCTTGTGGCATTTTTGGACAAGTGGAATATCTTGTGCATCTAAAATCGATCATGATTCATGATCCTACAAAATTCAATGAACAATTATTCAAATGTACATTCATTTATAACATAAATTCAATCAAATAAATGAATTACAAATAAAATCTAGACTTGTTGCAAAAGGCAAGGGAGAACTTAAAAAACTTGCAACGATATGAAATGAGGTGGAATCTGAAGAAATTGCCATTTGATATTGTAACACTTTTTCTTCCTTCATTTGGGCCAAATATGTCATCAATACATGAATAAATCTTAAAAGAAAGTTTGGGAAACATAGAACAATTTAACTTCAAATAGAATTTTGAATGGATTTTAAAAGTTATCCGTGAGCTTAATTATTTTCTGGCACACTGGTGCATATGTATATACAAAATGCATTAGTGCACTAAATTATGAGAGGCACCAAAGAGTGACCTCCATTTTTGCCTCCACAAATCAAAACCTCCATAAAATTTTGATTGTGGAGGTTTACATTTGCACTTTGTCAATTAATTTTTTTGTCAATGCATGTTTACGTAAAAAGTGCACCAATGTGCTTTAAATTGTATAGTGCACCGAAACAATAAGCTACAAATAAAACAATATGTGCATTTAACATCAATGCACTGAAATATAAAGAAAACAATTGAGTGGGAATTTCATTTTTTTAAATGTATGTATTTATAAATGAAAACCTAAACATTATTTCATTCTTTTGCCAAAATTTAGAGGGGAGATTTGTGCAAGAGAGATTTACTAGAAAAGACTTTGGAATGGGTAGATTTGTTTGAAGAGACAAAATTGTAAGGGATCATTGTAGGTCACATACAAATCTGTAGAGTGGAAATTTCATGTATGTGATTTCATTATATTGGTCATCTCAGTCTTTCCCCTATTTGATACAAACAATTTTCAGTGCATTCTAAAAAAAATAAAAGGGTTCCATAGTTACCTTTTGTTCGACAACACAGGTATTCCAACAGAGGACGAACACCTTCAGTAACCACTCACAAAACCAGATCAAAGATCAACACACCGATGTTTTCACGTGGTAAAACCCCTACGGGGAAACATCCACGGCCCC
>SNQJ01S0043053.1:31739-43981 GCA_010110895.2 Picea sitchensis | reverse complement strand
AAGTATGAGATGTGGAGCAGAAGGATGGAAGTATTTTTACAGGCACAGGGACATTATATTTGGCTATCAGTTGTTACAAGATATGATAGTTCAAAAAGGGCAAAGACTGAAGCCAAGAAGGAATTGAATAAGAATAACAAAATAACAATGGATTTCATATGGGAAGGATTACCTAATTCGGTAAGAGAAGAGGTTGGTAAATGTTCATTGACCAAAGAACTTTGGGATAAGTTACATGACATATATTCTTCACCCATCACAGATTCAGAAAATGCCAAAGAAGATGCAGATACAGAACAAGAAGAAAGATGCTCATCATGTCAGATAGATTCAGAAGAGGAAGAGTATGAAGAAGCAGAAGTTGATTACAAAGAAAAATTGATCAGTGCAATTAAATATCTAAGGAAATAAAGAGAAGAAAACAATTCAACCAAGAAAGAATTGATGAAGCAAAAGGAAAGTGTTCAAGGTTCCGAAAAAGATCAGCAGGTCATCAATAATTTAAGAGTTCAACTATAAGAGGCCAGAAGAATTGAAGAAACTCTAGAATATCAAAAGAAATGTTTAGAAGCCAACATAGTAGCACAAAAGGAAGAAGCATAAAAGAGATAAAAGATACTGATGGATCATCTCAAGGAAAGAACCAATGACTTAAACCAAATTGAGGAAGAGTTTGTTCAAGAAGAGAGAAGACTAGAAGAAGAAATAATTACATTGAAAATCCAACTTGAAGAAGATAAGAGAACAAAAGAGGTCATGAAGTCTTAGATAATGAAGAAAGAAGAAGAGATTGAGAATCTTGAAGAAGAAGTTGTCACACTAAGAGTCAAAATCGTCAATCTCAACAAGAACGTTGAAGAGACAGAAACATCCACATCAATTGTAGAGAATGAAGAGAAGCACTCTACGTTGCTAAAAAGGAAGAATGAAGAAAATAGAAAGAGTTATGCAGAAGTAATCAAAGGAAGGAATCGTGGTAAACCAAAATCTAAGAAAACTATTGAAGATACACCTTCAAGAAGACCATCCATGTTCAAGCCACAAAGAAGCTTCAATCATGATCATGATCAGTCAAGGAAAAAAATCAGAAGGACTACGCCACAAAGAATATCATTCACTCCCAGGTATGAAAATTTATTTTATGGTCATTTTTTTTATTGTGCTAACCTTGGACATAAGGTTGCAGATTGCAAGGATTATAAAAGAAATGTTCAAGCAAGAAGTGCTTATGTGGTAGCACGTAACATTGAGTGTTACAAATGTCATAACTATGGACACATAGCCAGTTATTGTAGAAGCATGATCGATACTTCCATGAAAGAGAATACTGATATCATATATAAGAAAGTATAGATAAGAAAACAGGAAGAACATGAGAACAAAGACCAGGTACTAGAGATCGCAAGATTGGCAATAAAACGAGATGAAGAAAATTCTACAGAGAAAAAGAAAGATGTCAGATACATAAAGGTTTGGAAAATAACTGAAAGAAAGGAAGGTAAGGTAAATAAGGAACAGGTTCAAGAGATTGTACTTTCAGGAATTGTAGTGAAAGATGAATCACAGACAGAAAGAAATAAGTCAGAGCTCAGAGAGATAATGAATCTACCATTGAAGATGATGATGAATCTACCAATGAAGATGATGATGAATACACATCATAGCAAGAATTGTTCTGAGCCATCTGGCTTAGAGACTCCTAGGTAATATGAATATTAGATAGGGGGAGTTTATGTGATAGCTGTGACAAACCAAAGAACCATCCTTCGAGTAGCTTGCAGATTTTAGGAAGAGAGATCCAGAGTAGTCAATTAGCAGAAGTACAATTTGATGGATTAATTAATACTTCATGATAGTATAGTGATAAAAGGGTTAGCATTATGGACAGTTGTGCAAGTATATTCTTGGACAGTATGGACGAGAGCATGGATTCATAGATTGGTTCAAAGAGTGGCTCGGAGACAAAGGAACATTATCATAATGGATGATAATTACATAGTAAATGGCTCGAACAATGCTAATGGATTCCAAATTGACAGATACTTTTTGGACACATAAAGTGCATACAACAATTCACATTCAAAATAGAGTAATGATTAGAAACAACAAATGACAAAACTCCCTGCGAACTATGGAAAGGAAGCACAAACAACAACCTCTACATCAAGGTAACTCAAGGTAGTATTTTATTAATTGAAATTTATGTTGATGATATTGTTTTTGGAAGTACTAATGACAGGTTAAGCCAGAAATTTGCAAAGGATATGTAGAATGAATTTGAAATTTCATTACTTGGAGAACTATCCTTCTTTCTGGGTCTTCAGATACATCAAAGAAACCAAGTAATTTTTATTTCTCAAACCAAGTATATCATAGAAATGCTAAAGGGGTTCGGAATGGAAGATTGCAAACCATTTATCACTCCCATGCAAACTAGTTGCAAGTTGAGAAAAGATGATGATTCAAAGTCTACAGAGAAGAGGAAATGCAGGTCAATGATTGGTAGCCTACTATATGTGACAACATCCAGAGCATATGTAATGCAGGCAGTTGGACAAGTGGCATGATTTCAAGCAGCATCAAAGGAATCACATGTATAAGCAGTGAAGAGGATTTTTAGATATTTCAAAGGAACATAAGAGTTTGGATTATGGTATCCAAAAGGAAAGGATCTATCACTTATTGCCTACACAGATGCAGATTGCGCAGGTTGCATTGATCATCGACAAAGCACCAGTGGAGTAGCATTATACTTGGGTGAGTGTTTAGCATCTTGGCTAAGAAAGAAACAATCATCAATGTCCTTATATACAGTCGAGGCAGAGTATATTGCAGAAACAACATGTTGTACACAGGTTCTATGGATGAAACAAACTTTGATAGATATATAGGTTGAGTATGATGAGCCCATTCCAATCTATTGATAATACAAGCACCATCAGTATCTCAAAGAACCCGATGATGCACTCCAAGACGAAGCACATTCCATTCAAGTATCACTTTCTATTGGAACAGGTTGCAGAGAAGAACATTAGAGTTGAATATGTGGGAACAAAAGAACAAGTGGCATACATATTTACAAAACCGCTTCCACGGGAAGCCCTTGAGTATCTTCGCCAGAGACTAGGAGTAATTTCTACTCCAAAATGAATGTGTTTGAATACTTATCTTATGTCTTTTATGTACACGAGGAAGCACCATAAATAGGAAAAAGGACGAGAGATTTATCAGATGCAAATTTAAATGCTTGGAGAGAGAGAATAGAGGAATGTTTCCAAGGGGAGAAATTGTCAGAAGGGAAGAATGAGCGATATGAATTCAAAGTGATACCATTTGTCAAAGGGGGATATATTATTCATATGAAGGGAGAGAGAGTAATCAGAGGCTTATAAACACAAAGAAAAATCAAAGGCACGTGGACAGGGGGAGCAACCCCGAGGAGAGGTCAATTAGGGGGAGCAACCCCAAAGGGAGATACCCTTTGCCATCGATGTCAAAGGGGGAGAGATAGAAACATTGATGAGGAGTATAAGCATGAATGTTATCATGACTAAGTGTTGCCATCAATGTTGGTGTTTCCATCAATGCCAAAGAGGGAGATTGTCAAACAGTTGGCTTAGGTTGATGGATAGTTGGTATGGATTGTTAGTTGTCATTGATGTCAACCATTGGAGAGTGATATTGTGTATTGATGTCAACCCTTAGTGATTGATGTCAACCCTTGGAGAAAGTTCGGTAGTGAATCCCAGTGGCACAAAGGTTTGGGTAATGGACCCAAGTTTCTTTGATGTAAAGATGACTCATTATTTTCTTGTCATGGTTGATAACAAGTACAAATGGATGAACTCCAAAGTGGTCCCCTTATGGTGAAAGCCCTCACAGGAAGATGCTTTGCGGATTAAGTTATCCTATAAGTATGGTTAGAGAATCCATGCTTATTTGTGCAATAAATAGATAAAGGTTAGTGAATATTTCAGTTAAACTATCCTATATGGATAGTGCTTGTCATTCCATTTCTGGTGGTATGTGGAACGTCACATAATTCCTCATAGTTAGAGAGTTGTCAGATCATGTTGTCGTTGATGCCAATGGTTTGACTGATTGATGTCAAATGGATTGATTGATAGGCTTGATTGATTGATGATTGATGTACAATGTATATGTATTGTCCTTGATGAGAATGATAGATGTCAATTGGAAACCAATCGATGAAGATGGATCATTGATATGATGCATAGATGAAGATGGATCAATGAGTTGTCATTGATACATGATGAAGATGGATTCTTTGATATATGATGCATAGTGTGTTTCATGTAAATATTATTTCCTTGTCACATTTAAAAGAAGTACAAATGGATGAAATCCAAAGTGGTCCCCTCATGGTGAAAGTCCTCATGGGAAGACACTTTGTGGTTAAGTTGTGGTTGAGAGAATCCATGCTTGTATGAGTAATAATGAGATGAAGATCAGTGATTTTGTTGGTGAAACTATCCTAGATGGATAGTGCTTATCATTCCATTTCCGATGGTATTTGGAATGCCACATAACTCCTCATGGTTTGAGAGTTATGGCCTTACAAAGTTGAAGAACCCCATGTGTTGGCTTGAAGCCCCAAATGGTCAAAGAAGTCAAAGTGCTTGAAAAGAAGAAATCATTATTTTAATGATAAAGAAAAGTGACAAAATCAAGAAAGATTATTTAAATATTAAAGTAAAGTGACAAAATCGAGGAGGAATATTTAAATGATAAAGTAATGGAGAACTTTCTATTTATGGAAAGAGGTTAACCCTAAAATGAGTAAAATAGGTTAAGTGACCTAGAAGTGGGTTAAGTGATATAGAAGATGAAGAATATAAATAAGAGGCTAGGGTCTCTTGTGAAGTGTACAATTTTTGGGAGAACATTTTTGGGAATATCTCTTGTGTATCTTTTGTGTGTATCTCTTGAGCATGATTGAAGATCTATTATGAGAGAGAGTGTGTGAAGAGGATCTCATGGACGCATCAAAGTTTTGGCAATGTCTAAAATCTTGACAAAAAAAGTCTTGGAGCTTCAGAAACCCTAATTTCTGAGGTATACACGAGTTGTAATGGGCAAGACTATGTATACGCGGGTTGTATGAAGACAGGGTGCATACAGTGGATAAAATCATGGAGATTTGTGTTTGAGATGATGACTGGGTGTTGAAGACTGAAGCAAGTTATAGATCTGCATTTTATGGGCTCTGATCCATCACTGAGACTCTGGTATGGTTGCATTATTGTCTTTATGGATACTATTGCTTGTTGTGTTGTGAATGCTTAAGGCATTCTTGGTATGGTTGTTGTGATGTGGTTTATGTTGATTGATGGAGAGAGAAGTACTATTATGATTCAGTTGTGATATGATTGCTATGGTATCCTAGTTGCTTATCCATGTTTGAGTAGCATTCATATTGTATGGTTGAGAAGCATGAATAATCTATTGAAGAGCTTGGATGTATTGTGACTAGATGGTGGTCAGTTTGGACAGTAAAAGACAAAAGAGAATGTGATTGCAGGTTGTAGAGGATCTGAGTATGTGATGAAAAGGATAAAACCTAATAACTTAGAAGGTATACACATGCTGTTGTATATATTGGACGTGTACATACGCGAGTTGTAGTGAGCCAGAGTGTGTACACACGTGGGTTTCACTACTGACAGCTCGCTTACATGTTGCAGATTGATATATGTTGAGGATTGTTGCCTCATCTCAGTTGGTGCTGAGGGTGTAAGCTGAGTCTTGCATTATAGAGCTGGTTCTTTTGTAGAGCTGTACTCTCCAGTTGTTGTTGATAAACCCCAAGGATTGTAGTCTGTAATAAAAAGAAAATTGTACATATATCTTGTGTTCTTTGTGTTCCTTGTGGAGATGATTTGTTGTTGATATATTGCTGATATATGTTGTTGATATAAGTTCACATCTAACTAGTTATAAATGACAACAATGAGTTATTAGTAAATGTTGAATGCTAACTAATGAGTTCTGTGTAAGAGGGAAGTTTTTGGAAAAGGAGCCCCACACTCATTCACCCCCCCCTCTAAGTGTGGTAGGTGTGTCCAATAATTGGTATCAGAGCCTGACCTTCACTACAAGCCTTAACAAGCTTGAAGGAGATCCATATACACACAAATGGATGATGAAGTTCCAATCCTTGATGAGGAAAACTATTCTACTTGGAGAATAGAAATGAGAGTAAATTTGAAGGAAATGGGAGCGACTATTTGGAAGCAAGCCATTGGTGGATCGGTTCCCATGAAGAACAAGTCAAATTTTGCAGCTCAAAGGGAAGGAAAGAAGAATGATGCATTGGCTCTCAAGACCATTCTTAGTGGACTCTCAAGCCCTATCAAAGAGAGCATGGGACAATGCACTTCCGCCAAGGATCTATGGCTAAAGCTAGAGGAGACATATCAAAGCAAGAAGGAGAAGGAAGATATTGAAGACCACTCCATCAAGATTATCAAAGGTAAAGAATCGTCAAAAACCCTTGATTGTGTTATTTCAAAATGTGATCTTGAAAACATTTCAAGTAAAGATAGCACAAAGAAAGATCTCAAAAGTATTTCCAATGAAGGTAAAGAATCTCCAAAGACTCTTGATTGCAATGATTCAAAATGTGATGATGTTGAATTTTTCTCGAGTGAAGAAGAAGAAGATCTAGAAATAGTTTGTGTAAAGTTTGATGGTAGCTATCCCATGGAAAGAATAGAAGAACATCTATTAGAACTTCAAAAAGAAGTTGAAGAGGGTTTATATAGATATAGAAGTGATCATTATTATACACACTATAACTATCTTTCAAATAACACTAAGACGTTTCTTAGGAGGATTCACCATAACATGGAAGATTTTATAACACCATAAGATGTTGGAGATGTAATCAAGTAGGACATATTGATGTTCACTGTAATTCCATGAGATGCTACAGCTGTAGTGGATTTGGCCACAAATCCCAGGATTGTTGGAACACAAGAAGAAAATCCATGATGAGGACTTCATATAGCATGACTAGAAGAAGGAATGAAGTAAGGAAGGGATACATATTTGAAAGTATGGATGCTCAGAGCTCAATTTATGAGAAGCAGGGACACCTTCATAAGTGGGTAAAGAAGTCTGAACAACCAGAGAAGAATGGAAGCCTTAAGGTAAGCTATAGTAAGTCATCTACTTAAGCATACGTGGGTGATAGTGGTTTCATTCGTGTACATACGCAGGCTGACCCTGAATAGGTCGCATACATACACGATATGTTGTGCAACAGGCAGCGTATATGTGGTAAAGCCTTGGGAAAAAGGCTATGCACAGGAGTTGCAGCTTGATGTGATGTTATAACTCTGTGATACAGGGTCTAACATAGTTTATTGCAGGTTCTGACATTGTTTGATGTAGATTTTCATGTTTCTATATTGGATTATGTAAGGTGATGATGTAAAATAAAATCTTGGGTGCATGGCACTAACCCATGAGTATGGAGAATTGATTATGATCTATTGATGTACATGATTGAAACACATTTTGGGTTTCATTGATATATCTTATGATGTATTATTGGAAGCTTACTTGTTGGAAAACTTGATGCATTCATTTGGCATCTATATGGGCTACATATTGGGACATGTGGTTGGTGAGTTGATGAGGTGATCATGTTGTACATAATTGATGAGTCATATCTTGATCTACAGTTGATGTATGATTGGTAGAGGCACCTACTAGTAGTTTGATTGGCACATGTTTTATGAAGGATTTGGCATACATGTATGGGGATTCATCATATTGTGGTATTGGTGCATAGTGATGTACTTTCTTGGTACAAGTGGTGATACATGTTGATGTACATGTTTGGTACACTCATAGATGGCATATGCTTGATGATACTACACCATTGGTATTACTTGATTAGCACAACAATTGGTATTTGTTTGAGATACATGATTGTGGCACTTGGTTCATGGTAGAGACATATCATGAGTGATATGACACATTTGACATATTTAATGTACATGGGTGTTGTGCATGGTGAACACACATTTTGGTACAGGATGTACTTGGTTGATATTTTTCTCATGATTCTCTATTTCATTGTTAACATATCTTTTGCTTCATGATGATTGGTATGGCATGAGTTTGATGCATGCACAGGTCCAAGGATCGTCATTGAAAGAGAAGTTGATCTATGATCCGGTTGAGTAGTAGCAATTGCATGTTGATCATATTGCAGAGGATATAGGGGGAGACATACACATAAGGGGATTCATTCTTCTTCCCATATTTCTAGGAGGAGATATTTATCAGATGCATACCTAGAAAAGAACACTATATTTGAAGAAAGAGCACAAAGGCATAATTCAAGGGGGAGAAATGGTCAAAGGGGGAGTATGAGCGATGTATCTTCAGCATTGCATCAGAGTGATATCCCTTGTTCAAAATGGGAGATATTATTCAGAGGAAGATCAAAGGCATTCAAGCAGGGGGAGCAACCCCAAGAGGAGAATGGCCCTTTGCCATTGATGTCAAAGGGGGGAGAAATGGTCACATTGATGTTATTGATGTTTAGAAATGGGGAGAGATAGTCATATTGATATGTTTGATTACTATTGATGATCATGCCTTGTCTACATCTTGACATCAATGATTAGTGTTGACATCAATGTTGGTATTGACATCAATGCCAAAGGGGGAGATTGTTGGATCATGTTGTCATTGATGCCAATGGTTTGTCGATTGATGTCAAATGGATTGATTGAGGATTGATGTACAATGTATATCTATTGTCCTTGATGAGAATGATAGATGTCAAGTGGAAACCAATCGATGAACATGGATCATTGATATGATGCATAGACGAAGATGGATCAATGAGTTGTCATTGATACATGATGAAGATGGATTCTCTGATATATGATGTATAGTTTGTTTGATGTAAAGATTATTTCCTTGTCACGGTTGAAAAGAAGTACAAATGGATGAACTCCAAAGTGGTCCCCTTACGGTGAAATCCCTCACGGGAAGACGCTTTGTGGTTAAGTTGTGGTTGAGAGAACCCATGCTTGTATGAGGAATAATGAGATGAAGATCAATGATTTTGTTGGTGAAACTATCCTATATGGATAGTGCTTGTCATTCCGTTTCCGGCGGTATGTGGAATGTCACATAACGCCTCATGGTTTGAGAGTTATGGCCTTACGAAGTTGAAGAACCCCATGTGTTGGCTTGAATCCCCAAATGGTCAAAGAAGTCAAAGTGCTTGAAAAGAAGAAATCATTATTTTAATGATAAAGAAAAGTGACAAAATCAAGAATGATTATTTAAATATTAAAGTAAAGTGACAAAATCGAGGAGGAATATTTAAATGATAAAGTAATGGAGAACTTTATATTTATGGAAAGAGGTTAACCCTAAAATGAATAAAATAGGTTAAGTGACCTAGAAATGGGTTAAGTGACCTAGAAGTGGGTTAAGTGATCTAGACGATGAAGAGTATAAATAACAGGCTAGGGTCTCTTGTGAAGTGTACAATTTTTTGGGAGAACATCTTTGGGAGTATATCTTGTGTATCTTTTGTGTGTATCTCTTGAGCATGATTGAAGATCTATTCTGAGAGAGAGAGCATGAAGAGGATCTCATGGATGCATTAAAGTTTCAACAATGTCTGAAATCTTGACGAAAAAAGTCTCGAAGCTTCAGAAACTCTAGTTTCTGAAGTATACGCAGGCTGTATAAAGATAGGGTGAATACAATGGAAAAAATCATGGAGATTTGTGTTTGAGCCGATGACTAGGTGTTGAAGACTGAAGCAAGTTCCAGATCTACATTTTATGGGCTCATATCTGTCACTAAGACTCTGTTATGGTTGCATTATTGTCTTGATGGATACTATTGCTTTTTTTGTTGTGAATGCTTAAGGCATTCTTGGTATGGCTACTGTGATGTGGTTTATGTTGATTGATAGAGAGAGCAGTACTCTTGTGATTCAGTTTTGATATGATTTCTATGGTATCCTAGTTTCTTATGCATGTTTGAGTAGCATTCATATTGTATGGTTGAGAAGCATAAATAAGCTATTGAAGAGCTTGGATGTATTGTGACTGGTTGGTGGTCCATTTGGACAGTGAAAGACAGAAGAGAATGTGATTGCAGGTTGCAGAGGATCTGAGTATGTGATGAAAAGGATAAACCCTAATAGCTCAGAAGGTATATGCATGTTGTTGTATATATTGGACGTGTACATACGTAGGTTGTAGTGAGCGAGAGTGCGTACACATGTGGGTTGCACTACTAACAGGTTGCGTACCTGTTGCAAATTGATATTTGTTGAGGATTGTTGCCTCATCTCGGTTGGTTTTGAGGGTGTAAGCTGAGTCTTGCATTATAGCGCTGGTGCTCTTGTAGAGTTGTACTCTATTCAGTTGTTTCTGATAAACCCCAAGGATTGTAGTTTGTAATAAAAAGAAAATTGTACATATATCTTGTGTTCTTTGTGTTCCTTATGGAAATGATTTGTTGTTGATATATTGTTGAAATATGTTGATGATATAAGTTCACATCTAACCGGTTATAAATGACAACAATGAGTTATGAGTAATGCACAAGTGGGCTGCACTCCACAATGTGTCATGCACTGCTGACAAATTGATATTTGCTGAGGATTGTTGCCTCATCCTAGCTGAAGGGTTTTGAGGTAAGCCGAATCTGGTGGCTTATAGCCGGTGCTCTTGTAGAGTTGTACTTATTCAAATTTGTTTCTCGACAAACCCCAAGGATTGTAGTTTGTAATAAAAGAAAATTGTACATATATCTTGTGTTCTTGTGTCTTATGGAAATGATTTGTTGTTGATATATTGTTGAAATATGTTGATGATATAAGTTCACATCTAACCTGCTATAAATGACAACAATGAGTTATGAGTAAATGTTGAATGCTAACTAATGAGTTATGTGTAAGAGGGAAATTTTGGAAAAGGATTCCCACACTCATTCACCCCCCAAGTGTGGCAGGTGTGTCCAATGTTATTATGGGCCATGAGAAGTTGGAGAACTGAGGTTTGGGTAATGGACCCAAGTTTGTTTGATGGATAACGGGTATGAGTTTTGGATATATTTTCAGGTACATTATATATGGATAGTACATATCATGCAATTTCTGTTGGTATGTGGAATGTCACATAACTCCTCCCAGTTTGAGAGTTATGTCCTTATGAAGTTGGAGGACCCTCATATGTCATCTAGAAGCCCCAAAAGGTCAAAGTAGTCAAAGTGGTTTAAGAGATTTTAGAAGGTAAATAATAAAGTGAAGTGATGAGGGTACTCTAATTCAAAGTGAATACAAAATAAGTTATTTAAATAATAAATTTAATGGAGAAATTAGAAGTGGGTTAACCCTAAAATAAGGAAAGTTGGCAAAGTGACCTAGAAGATGTTTTTAAGGAAGCTACTTGCAGAGTATATATAAGAGGCAAGGCTCTCTCATTTTACATCACACTTGAGAATATTTATTATCTATAGGTGACTGAGGTAACCAAAATATATCTAAGCCTAATTTTAGATGGAAGGTGAAGAAACGAAGACTGGAATTCAAGGGAAGATAAATGCTTTTGATGATGCTTTCTAAGGTATGTTATTTACAGGTCATCTCACCATTTTCACAATAACATTTTTCTAGAATGATTCAGACCATGAAATTTCTATGCCCTTGAGGAAACATATCCAAGTATATGTGGTAAAATATTCAACTTGTGGGTCGTATTTTTGGAGTTACACTCTGTGGAAAATAGGGTTTGTGGCTAGTCCTGAAACTAGTCTAAAACAAGTGTTTCGGGTAAAAACATCATAACTTCTTCATAATATATCCACTTTTAGTAAGACCAAATGTGTTAGTTAGAGTACAGTATTTCGTATTCTGTGTAACATTTTCATATCCATTCAACAAATATTCTGTGTGGGGCACGCTCTACAAGGTCGCTCTCTAGATTTAACCAAAATTCAGCAAGGTATGTCATTTTTGCTATAACTCATTTTTTGAGAGGTTCCAAGTAGTGACACCTGGAGGAATTGCATAAAACAAACTGAAGAACCTTTTGTATCATTTTCATATCTTTATTCATTACAGGTACATAGTTATGATTATTTCAAGTTAGGGTTGTTGACTAATCCAAAACTAGTCATGTGAGACTAAAGAAAAGTTTGATGAAAATGCTAGTCTCTTGTTGTTAAAGTTA
>SNQJ01S0043053.1:14616-31729 GCA_010110895.2 Picea sitchensis | reverse complement strand
GAGAAACTAGGGGGTTGGAGCCTCCTTCCAGTTGCAGCTGGAAAACAAAGGAAGTTGGTGCTTCCAATGAATTTAATTCTTCAAGACATATAAGAAAAAGAATTATGTGGTTTTCTCCCACTTTGGGTTTCCACTTAAAACATTGGTGTACTATGTATGTGTATGATTGTTCATTTGTTCATTGCTTATTTACTATGCAGTTATTGGATGATAATGCTACATTGATATAACACTTGGATTATATGGTTAAAAAGGATTATATTTCTCTATTACTGATTCACCCCCCCAGTAATCAAACAACATCTGTATGCACAAACTCTAACCTTTCACTCTTCTTTTCTTTTCCGACTCTAAGAAATGACTCTCTTCTATTTTCCATAAACAAAATGCTCACAGAAATCCAAATCAATTTGTTTAAGATATAGCAACAAATTTATTTTGTGAAGTATCTGCATCCCCTTCTCACTCATGTGTCCAAGCCTATGATGCCACAGTGTTGTATCCAATCCTGTAGAAGATAAAGAGATAGAATACTTAGTATTACCAGTACATAAATACAATGTACCTACCTTCTCTTCTTTTGCTATCACCAGTGATCCTTTGGTGACCTTCCACACCTTATCTGTAAATAAGGATATAAAAACTTCACTTGCCAACTGCCCTATTGAAATTAGATTTTTCCTTAGATATGGAACATGTCTTACCTCTTTCAACAACCATTGGTTTCCATTCCTTTTATTTATTTTTACCTTTCCCATTCCAACAATTTTGCATGGTGCATCATCACCCAAATGAACCTGTCCAAA
Organism: Picea sitchensis; assembly: GCA_010110895.2. Lineage (NCBI taxonomy): Eukaryota > Viridiplantae > Streptophyta > Pinopsida > Pinales > Pinaceae > Picea > Picea sitchensis. The sequence continues at coordinate 30,923 of SNQJ01S0043053.1, read as the reverse complement.
ATCACCCTGAACATAATCTAGAAAATGTTTCCTATGGGGTGTGGCATGAAATGAAGCCCCTGAATCTACCACCCAAGACTCAAAAATATTATCTATAGAAAGAATAAAAGCATCTTGTAACACATCACCTGTTACATTTGCTTCCTGATTTTTCTCCCGTTGTCCATCTCTTTGTTTCTTTGGAGCTTTGGAGTCTTTCTTCATATGTCCTTTCTTCCCACAATTCCAACACTCTATCTTTTCGAGTCTAGATTTGGATCCGCCCTTCCTACAATTACCGTGGTTCCCTTAGCCCTTTCGTCTATCCTTTTGTCTTCCCCTGTTCTCCATGTTTAACGCATTACCTAATGTCTCACCTGTGTTTTTCTGTCGCATTTCCTCGCTGAGGATAACACCAACAACATCATCAAATTTTAAAGTGTTGAACCAGAGACAGAGTTACTTACAGACATAACCAAGCCATTCCATCTTTCTGGCAATGAGCACAATATTAGAAGATCCCTGACCTCATCATCAAAGTCCACTTTTACAAAACTTAGCTAATTAGTAACTGTATTAAATTCATTTAAATGATCTGCAATAGACCCACCTTCTGACATCTTCATATTAAATAATATCTTTATTAGAAATACCTTATTGGACACCGAGGGTTTTTCATACAGTTTATCCAATGCATCCATCAACTCCTTCATTGTATTTTCTTTCGAAATATTGAAATCCATCGACGTTGTTAGTCTCAACCGTATCATTCCTAGTGTGTTTCTTTCAAGAACCTACCATTATTTGTCCTTCATTACCATTGGCTTCTTTGTTATTCCACCCAATGGTAGGAATAGATCCTTTTGATATAAATAATCTTCCATCTACATCTTCCATAACTGGTAGTTTTGGCTATTAAATTTATCGACCCTAAACTTTCCATCTTCCACCATTGGTCCCACTCAAACTAGGAACCCTCTTTTCCTGTGAGTTACCTTTCTCTCTGATACCAGTTGTTAGAAAAAAAATATCACAGAGTAATTAAATAAAAACAAATGTGGAAATAAAACACAAAAGATACACAATACAATAGAGACACAGATATACGTGGTTCACCTAGTGTGGGCTACATCCACTAAAGAAATTGTCAGGTGGGCTACGTTATCCAACAAAATGAAGGGATACAACCTACAACACACTTGTTGTAACTTCCTCTTATGTCTCTCATTGTATCCTCTCAGAATAAAATATTCGCAATGATACACAACCGCAATACAATTCCGTCATAAAAGAGGGTTTCCTTCTAGGGAAAAAAACCCTAACATAACTTCAACCGTCAGATCTATGACCTTATAATGAATAGTCCAAATTTACTATGGAATTACAATATACATTTACAAGGGAATTTTTTCCTCCGGGGGCCTTCTTTCCCCCGGATCCCCTAGCTGGGGGGATGAGTCCTCAGACCCTGCGAGGGGGGAAATCCCCCCATGTAACGCCCCTGTGTGGAGGGGTGTACAGTATTCTGGGGCGTACATTCTTCATGGGCTATAAACACGGATAAAAATAAAGATCTATGGAACAAGAAGATAATCAGGATCCACAACCAAAAAACAATGACAGTCAGATAGAGGGAAGCAAAAGTTGGGAGATATTAACTCCCAACCGTCATATCGAACTGGTTGATCATCAGCCATTGATCAAAGCCAAGTGGGAGGTATAAAATTCCATAACTTTACCACTTCGGCGATTACTGGAGACTAGGAAAAGCTGGGAAGTGCCAAAGCCGTGAAGTGTTGAAGCTGCAAAGTGTCGAAGCCATGAAGTGAAATTTTGCAGTCATGAATCATGGAGGCCGTCAGATTTGGAGCAGAGGAATGTGGACAGTCTATTTGGTGGATGACATGTCTTATTCCATGTGGTTAGGGTGTTGTGTGGGGACACATGTCACATGGGTTCAGTACCTTTTTGGACCCCAACATATCCATTTCTGAGTGACACATGGCATGCATACCATGGGTCCACATCAACATAGGTGACATTAGCATTCCATGTCATCTCCAAGATTATGGCCTCCAGGAATGTCCAACATCTCTACCAGTGAAGTGTCGAAGGCCGAAGTAGTGAATTCACACAGACCATCGATCTAAGATCCCTTCGGGACTTTTTTCAACTATTGGATTAAGCTAGTGGAAGGATAGCATAAGCGGAGGTATTAACCGACGATAACCAGTCGCCTACACTTTATGGCCACTTCGGCAGTTATCACTCTGGGGAGAGTTTAACAACTTGAGAGTTGTAATATCCCAGAGTCCTGGAGTGTCGAAGTCCCAACAACCATAGATCAAGATCAGGTAGGATCCTACCTATCCATTCAATCAAGAAGTGGGATGATAGAGTAAGTGGAGAATGTTAACCGATAAGCACCGATCGCCTACACTTTATGACCACTTCGACAGGTATCACTCCAGGGAAATTGAACGAGTCAAGAGTGGTAATATTTTGGAGTCTCGGAGTGTCGAAGTCCCGAAATGAATAATAACCATCCATCCCAACACCGAATTAAGTTGTGATCACTGATCTCGTTGAAGCCTCCATATGATTCGGGATCGTCCAGTCAATGGGAGATTAAATCTCAATCGTTCGATCTACTAGTGGAGATAATATAAGTTCTTTGGTGAAGTGTACTTCAGGAAGTATTACTCTGGTAGAATGCATGAATGTTGAATTTCGTAGGACCTAGTTCCAGCATCGATTTGATGATAAGGTAAAGGGGTTGATTAGAGGCACGAAGGGCCTAGGAGTGAACAAGCTCGTGAACATTTTTGAACAAGGTGCTCTATAGAAAAATAACAGAAAATCACTTAAGGAACATCACTTAGAGTGGATAAGCTCGTGGTTTTGATACTGCGGTCACAAGGAAAATGGATTAAAGGAAGCACCTGTGCAGAATTTAAATTTTGTACCAGTTTGAATCGGCTGTGGAATAATTTGACAAGATTGGCACATAACCATTCCATTGCCACTACAAGATCTTGTTTGCACAAAAGGGTGAAAGTGAATTTTTCGGGAAGCCATAACTTTCAACTTAGATATTGTATTGGGGCATGGGAATAGTCATTAGACATATTATTCAGAGGATAATAACATTGAATTGTTATAATTTGGAGAATGAGTATATATTTCTTCATTAATTGAATAGCAAAAGGACACGTAGCATTATTTGACATAATTTCTATAATATGCATAATTCTAACAAAATGGTTGCTTGCACATTTTGCAGAATTAGGGAATATAACCATATTCAATCAAGATAAGAATTAATATTCAAGAAATGGAGGAAGGAGAGGGATCCTTTAGTCATGATAAATAAGACAAAGGTCAAAATATCAGTGTTGGTAACGTAGAGACAAAATCAAATGGGCACAGGAGTAGAGGGGAACAAGAAACCTTAATAGATATTGTGAGAAGCCTAAAAATATAAGTGCAGAGTTACAAAGTAGACAATGAGAGGTTGATGAGAGAAAAAAACTAGATAAATTCTCAAGTGATGCAAAGCCTAAATCAGTTGCATAGAAAAACAAGGAATGGATCAGACTTAAGGTAGGAGGAAGATGAAAGATATCATGAAAGAAGAAGTAACTACATAAGATATGCTCATTCAAGAAGTTCCAACCGAACTCATAGACATCACTCACCACCTTACTTGGCAATGAAATTTTGTGCATATGAAGACTTCATATGCAGTCCATAAGTGTCTCCTTTTAGGCACCAAAGAAGAAGGCATGAATTGGACAATTTGCAAGGAGAGTTCATGAAACTTAAGCCACCATCCTTTGATGGTGAAAGAGAAAGAGAAGATGATGTTGAAGCATGGCTTCTTGGACTCAGAAGGTATTTTCAATTGCATAACTACTCCTCAAACCTAGAAGAAAGAATTGCCACATAACATTTACATGGGAAAGTTGTTATGTGATGGGATCAGCTGAAGAAATTTGAGCACATTAATGAGAGCAAGATCACTTGGAAGTAGTTCAAGAGATATTTTTAAAAGGAGTACCTTTCAGAGCACATATATGACAATAAGATGCAATATTTCTTTGAAATAAGGTTGGGAATCATGACCATGTTGGAGTACGAAAATAAGTTCTTGGGACTGCTAAAATATGTGGGGTTTACAAAGGATGAGAAGGTGAAAATACAAATATTTTTTATTGGAATTCCTTCATTTTATAAATAAACGATTCAATATGATGAGCCCATGACTTTGACAGAGTCCATCATGAAGGATAAGTACTTGTATGAGCAAGGCAAGGGAAGATAATTCATTCATAAATCTTGGAAGGATAGTAAGAAGGAGAAATATGATCAGAGGAGGAAGGGGTTCAAACCTCCTTTCAATAGAAACAACCCTAATAAAAATCAACAATATCAATCTGCTAAGGAGGAATCCAAGAAAAAAGAAATCTTGGGGAAAAAGAGGAAGACCACCAATCCAATGTTTGGGGTGCAAGGAAAATCACCTATACAAGGATTTCCCTCATAGAGGAGATAAAGCGAAGACCATGCACAACATCCAAGAGGCTACAAGAATGGAGGACATGGGAAGAATATATGCAACCTTAGAATATCGACAAGCAGAGTACCGATCCAATATGATCAAAGTGGAAGGTAAGATCATTAATAATATTTTTTCTATTTTAATTGATTCAGGAGAAAGTCATTTTTACATTAATCCTAAAATAGTGGATAGATTACATTTGGAGAAAATTAAGCTAGGGAAGTCAAGTTTGGTTAATCTAGCTATTGGAACCAAAATAAGGATCAATGAGGTTTTCAAAAGTTGTCCAATAAATATTAATGGAGTAAATACCATTGTTGATATGAATGTCATCCCATTAGGATCTTATGACATCCTAATTGGAATGGATTGGTTGGACTAGCACCATGTTGTCCTAGATTTGCATAACAAGACCTTTACATATATTTATTAAGAAGGAAAACATAGCACTGTGAAAGGAATTCCATGACCCATTTCTATAAGGGAGATTTCAGCCTTACAACTAAAGAAATGTTTCAGGAAAGGATGTCAACTGTATGCAATCCGTGTGGAGGAGCCAAAAAGGACAAAAGGGCCAAGCCTTGAATATTTTTTGGTACTACAAGAGTTTGAAGATGTATTCCAAGAAATACCAGGATTGCCACCAAAGAGGGAAATAGATTTCTCTATTGATTTAGTACCAGGAGCTTCCCAAGTATCATAAACACATTACTAAATGAGTACACTTGAATTGAAAGAGTTACAAATGTAGTTGGAAGATTTGTTGAAGAAAGGTTACATACGTCCAAGTGTTTCACCTTGGGTGGCACTAGTACACTTCATCAAAAAGAAGGATGGAACATTGAGGTTGTGTATAGACTTTAGACAACTGAATAAATCCACTTTGAAGAACAAATACCATCTACCCAGAAATGATGACCTCTTTGATCAACTAAGAGGAGAAAATATATCTTCAAATATAGACTTGAGATTAGGCTACCATCAGGTAATAATCAAGGAAGAAGACATCAATAAGACAGCCTTCAGAATCAGGTATGGACATTATGATTTTGTAGTGGTGCCCTTTGGACTAACCAATGCACCAGCAGTCTTTATGTTCTTAATGAATGGCATATTCAGAAATTATCTAGATAAGTTTTTCATTGTGTTCTTGGATGATGTACTTATTTATTCTAATTCTGAGGAAGAGCATGAACATCACTTGAGTTTGGTGTTACAAGTGTTGAGGAAACATCAGCTCTATACCAAGATTAGTAAGTGCTCTTTTTACCAAGAACAAATCCATTATTTGGGGCATATTATTTCAGAACAAGGCATAGTAGTGGATCCAAAGAAGATTGAAGTCATTAGAGGATGGCCAACACCCAGGAATGTTTCAGAAGTTAGATATTTTATGGGATTAGTTGGTTACTATAGAAGATTTATAGCAGGGTTCTCTAATATTTCTCATCCCATCACTTCTTTACAAAATAAGGAAATTAAATTCGAATGGACAACCAAGTGTGAAGAGAACTTTAATTTGTTGAAAGAATTGCTTACTAGTGCACCTATTTTAAAGATTGTTGACCCAAATGAGAATTTTGTGGTTTGTATAGATGCATACAAGGAAGGAATTGGTTGATTCCTCACTCAAAATGGACATGTCATTTGTTATGAGTCCAGAAAACTCAAGGAACATGAGAGGAATTATGCCACACATGATTTGGAGATTGTTGCCATAGTTCATGCTTTGAAAATGTGGAGACATTATCTCATGGGAAAGAGATTTGAATTAAGGAAAAAACATAGTGGTCTGAAATATCTTTTTGAACAACCAACTTTGAAAGCCATGCAAACTAGATGGCTAGAATTTTTAAGTGAATATGACTTTGACATCAAGCACATCAAGGGAAAAGAAAATAAAGGTGATGATTCACTCAGCAGAAGAGTACATCTCATGCATGCTACAGTAGTTAGTATGCATCAGTCAAATTTAAAGAGGATAATGTTAGATGTTATTGCTACAGATCAACATTACCTATAGGTAAAAGAAATTTTACAACAGGAAAATGTACAATAGAAAATTAAAGAGTATGAGATTAAGGAAGATAGATTACTTATGCATAAAAATAGAATTTATGTTCCTAGTTCCAGAGAACTTAGGAATTTGGTATTAAAATAAATGCATATTGTTTTGTATGCCAGACATCCTGGCTACCAGAAAACAATTTCAACAGTAAGAAGCCAATTCTTTTGGCCAGGAATGAAGAAATATGTTGTTGATTACATTTCCAGATGTATGGAATCAGAGAGTAAAGGCTGAGCATAGACACCTAGTGGGTTTTCTTCAACCATTGCCAATTCCAAAGAAGAAATGGGAAGTGGTAACCATTGATTTTATAACTAAGTTGCCTAGGACAACAAGGAAACATGATTCCATACTGGTATCTGTGGACAAATTGACAAAGGATTCTCATTGTGTTCCTATAAAAATGACTCATACAACAACTAATATTGCAGAAAATTACATGAAGGAGAATGCTAGGTTGCATGGGATACCCAGGACAATTGTTTTAGACATAGATACAAAGTTTACTTCAAATTTTTGGAGGGGATTGTTTAAAGGATTTGGTACAAATCTGAAATTTAGCACATCATACCATCCACAGTCAGACAGGAAGACAGGGAGAGTCAACTAAGTACTTGAAGAAATGTTGAGAATGTATGTGATGGAGAAGCCATCTAAGTGGAAAGATTACTTGCACTTGGTTGATTTTGCCTATAATAATGGGTATCAAGATTCATTTAAAATGAGCCCATTTGAAGCCTTGTATGGTAGGAAATTCAATACTATAGTGAGTTGGTACGACCCAACAGATAGAGTAGTACTTGGGACAAAATTGCTCAAGGATATGGAAGACCAAATGGTTAGAATTAAGAAAAATTTAAAGGCAACTCAAGATAGAAAGAAATGTTATGCATATAAGAACATGACAACTGGAGAATTTAAAGCGGGGGAGCATGTTCTTTTAAAAGTGAAGCCCAAGAAGAGCTCATTGAAGTTGGGTAGTTGTACAAAGCTAGTGGTCAGATTCTAGTCCATTTGAGATCTTGGACAGAATAGGGCCAGTTGCATACATGCTTGCATTTCCTGCTTCCATGAATGTGCATAATGCATTTCATGTCTCTTTGATAAAAACATATATACATGATCCTAACCATGTTATTGATTGGAATTTGATTTAGGTAGAGCCAGAGGGAGACTTTCAGGTCTAGCCAATGTGCATATTGGACAAAAAAATAAAAATTCTCTGGAATCGAGTTATAGAGCTGGTAAAAGTTCAGTGGACCTACTATGGTCCTGAAGATGCTACTTGGGAGCATGGATATTCTATGCAGGAAGAATACCTGTGACTTTTTGAATAAATTTCAGAAATTTTGATTTATGTTTTGTATATGCACTAAGGATAGTGCCAAAATAAGGAGGAGAGGAATGTAATACCCCATTTTTGAATCCCCATATCAAATACTGTATTTTGTTTATTTGATGAAAGACTGGAGTGCCCAAACAATTAAAGAGGCCAGCATGCCTAGGAAATGTAATGTTTTGCTCATTGTTAATAATAAAATACATCGTTGGCTTCTAGACAAAGAAGGACAAGAGTTATAGGGGGATATGATTCCACGAGAGAGGGGGGGATTAAGGGGCTAGGTCATTTTATCATATTGTATTTACCTATAATTGTTTTAATTGAGAGAAGTGGTTACATGAGCTTCTTGGGGAAGGTCGTGTGGTTCTCAATTTTCAAGTAATTATATAAACCCATCTTGTGGGATGTTTGGGGGTTCTTCTCCATACACACTTTCACACTTTCATGGTGGTGCTCATTCACCCTTGATCTTGGTTGGGAAAGGAAAAAATAAGTGTTGGGAGAGAAGCCATTGTTTGCTAGCTGTAGTGATGAATGGTGTATTATAGCCATGAATTTGTGCTTGCATGCCTGAGATGCATTGGCATGTGCTAAATTGTACTCACAATTGCGAGTCTTGAGAGTCCCAGCATGGAGATTCTTGACCAAATGCACTGGATCCCTGGAAGGAGGTGGAAAGTATGAGGGACTGTGTGAAAGATAAAGAGGTCCATTCTATTGGGTTTTGTAGGTTGGAGAGAAGAGAGTTGGTGTACTTTGGATTGTTGTGCGTTGAGGAACTTATGAGAGCTTGAGTGTTGACTAGTTTGGTAAGATGAGTGACACCCTGGAACCATCCTTGTGGATTCATAGCCTTGGCTCAGGGGTGATTTGTTGTTGAGACTTGGAACATTAGTGTCTATGGTTGGGTGGAACATCCTTGGTCCATATCCAGTTGGTGAACCATTTTGTTAAGTATAAGTGCTCTTTGTTATGGGTTTCTCTGCTTATACATTTTTTTCCGTTGTGTATTCATTAATATCTCTGAGAAGTGTATTTTTTATGTGTCTGATTGTTGGTTATCATTATGCATGGCATGTTTAAACATTCTTTATACTATAGCATGAATACTTATTATTTCATGTGTTGTTATCATGTTTCTTTCATACTTATTGAATAATTAATTGGTATCATAATTTCAAGATCAGTCTCGAACATAGTTTTTTTTTTTAGGTAGCGTATCCCGGCCTAGGGGTGGCTGGGTATGTTACAAGAATACTGGGAAAAGTTGGATTGGAATGCAAAGAGCACAATCCAGTTGTGTCTCTCATATTCAATATAACTAAATGTGTCAGGGGAAGCTAGAACCAAGGCGTTATGGGATAAATTAGGGGATTTGTATCAATCTAAGTCCATGGTTAACAAACTGTTCCTATAGAAGAAGTTGTACAACCTGAGGATGAAATATGGAGACTCGCTAATGAAGAATTTGAACACCTTAAATATTGTGGTAAGTCAGTTATTATCTGTTGATATTAAGATTTATGATGAAGATAAGTGTATAATTTTATTTTTCTCTTTACTAGATTCATGGGATAGTCTAGTTGTGGCCATAGGTAGTAATTCAACTACTTTAACTTTTGTTGATGTGGTCTCATCCTTTTTGTCGGAGGAGATGAGGCGGAAAAATATGCAAAGCCAGATCATAGATGCCTTATTTGCAAGAGGATGATTCCAGGAAAGAAATAGATCTATTTCCTCAAGTGGGAGATTTAAATCTAGGGGGATATCTAAATCTTTTGGAAAATTTGTAAAGGTATGCCAGAGATGTGGAAAAGAGGGGCACTACAAGAAACAATGTAGATCCAAAAGTGTTGAGAGAGGGAAGGGATCTAATGATGTTCCTTCTATAGAAGAAGAAACCTCTTTGGATGAAGGAGGGGATGTGTACTTGGATTCTTCAAGCGCACATGTATATCATGAGGCATGATTGGTCGAATCAGGTGCATCCTTTCATATGACTCCTCACATGGAGTGGTTCTGTGAATATGAAAGGTATGATGGAGGTGATGTTTTCCTAGGCGATGACTCGAAAACCAAAATAATAGGACAAGGAAAATTCAAGTTGAATTTCATGGATGGTAGGATTAGAACACTCTATGGTGTTCTGCACATCCTAGGATTGGACATAAATTTGATTTATATAAGCAATATGGATGATGTAGGTGTAAAAATAGTGTTTGAAAAGGGAACATGCAAGATGATTTGAGGAGAAAAGGTGTTGTAAAAGGGAGTTTGGTTTGGAACTATGTACAAGCTGCAAGGAAGCATTATTAGTGATGGGTGCAATAGTTCCATTGTTCTTGAGACTAGAGCTAAAGAAAAAAAAACTCCTACAGTCTCTGTAGAAAATACTATGTTGTGGCATCAAAGACTAGGGCATATTGGAGAGAAGGGTTTTCGAGTACTACAAAGTAAAGGTATGGTTGAAGGTATGGTTGATTTCTATCTGGATTTTGATTTCTGTGAACATTGCTGATATGGGAAGCATAATCATGTAAGTGTTAGGGTCCTAACCTGCACATAGGTAGAACAATATATTCGGATGTAATAAAGGTCAATATTAATAAGGCCTTGTAATAAAATAGAATAAGTTGAATGTAAGAATACCTAATAGAAGCTTCCGCTTCTAGAAGAATCTTCCTCTAGATGCTTCTTTTGATAGACATATTTAGTATAAATTTGAGTCGAGGGTATGAGAACCCTAGCTTGGATATTATTGTAATAGAGCTCTACTCGACTGGAGGTTGCCCCTTCGACGAGGCTCGTGAACATTGCTCTCAGAATCAACGTGCTATTTCTATGTTATTCTTATATCATTTCCATGTTATTATGGTGATTGGTTTGGTTATATTGTTGTTATTCTGCCATTTCTAGCATTTTATTTATGTTCTGCATACTTTTTATATCTGGTATATTACAAGTGGTATCAGAGCACTTTCCTTGGAAGAAATTGTGGGTAAATTTTTTTTCAGGGAAGAGACATATTCTGATGTCTTTAAGCCACATAGATATATCGTTACGTGCATAAACCCACGGTTGAGGGATTCATACACATAGGAAATACAAGTGGTACTTAAGCACACATTTTTTGGCCACCCTTGTAACCCTTGTTGGTACCCCTTCGAGTGGTAGCGCATCAGACAACACCTGTGTATGGATCAACATAGATTACCTGAAGCCCTCTTTAGATAAACCGATCGATCACCTAACTACTATAGTGCCACCGAGAACAGCACTCAGGAAGATACTCTCTAGTACCTGGGTAGTCAGGTAGTACAGTTAAGGGTACGGTCTAGCCTCCTTAGTTATTTCCCTGAGATATTGGGTCGAGTACTACTATTGGACCCCACACGTATATCAGAGAGTTATAGCACAGGGAAAACCCTTGTCTGTAGAACCCTTGAATACCTAACCCTTGGGGACAGAAACATAAACAAATTAAAGACCTATTCCATTGGATTCATCTCTTCGCCCTTATCACATTATTTGAGACCTATTCCATTGGATTCATCTCTTCGCCCTTATCACATTCATACATATCATTTTTTAGCAAAACTTTTTAACCCCACCTGCCCCATTTTGGTTCCCTCATCATCATGGCCCATACCCGTAGCCAAGAATTCAAAGCTCTCTTCAATACCTTGCAATCTAATTTAACCAAGACCCAACAAGAATTGAAACAACTCAGTGCCAATGTTGTCACCATCAATACAACCATGCAACCTCAATGGAGGAAATCAAACAAGACCTGACCACTGAGATTGAATTTGTCATTTCGACGCTCTGCACCAAGCTATATATCCCTATAGATAACCCTTTATCTGACCCAAATTCATAGACTGAAGCTGAAAATTCCCCTCGATCCCATAACTTTCAGCACCATCACTTTCCACATGACCTACGCCTCCCGCGGGTGGATGTGATCAAATTTGATGGTTCAGATCCCACTGGTTGGGTAACCCAAATGGAGTATTATTTATCTTTATACGACATTACATATGACTTAGCCAAACTCTGGTATGGTGTTCTCCATCTAGATCAAGAACGTTGGCAATGGTGGCAATGGAGAAAAACTTCCCATCAAGGGTATATTGCTTGGACACACTTTGTGGCAGATCTTTATGAACACTTTGACACTGACACCAACCATTTGGGCTGTTTGAAAAAGTTGAAACAATCTGTAACAGTGGAATACTTTATAGCTTCCTTTGAGCGCCTGGCTTTTCGGACAGAGGGCATGTCTGATGCCTTTTTCTGAGAGTGTTTTATCAGTGGCCTCAAGGATGATATTCAAGCCCATGTCCTCATGGCTCAGCCTCAGAGTTGGGTGGAGGATACTAAAAGAGATAAAGAAGCACAACAGGTTGTATCTTCTCAAAACTGGAAACCCTCCTTTATCCCTCACACTAAACCAATAAATCCCACTACTCCCTCCACTCCACTAAAGATCCAAAAATTGACCAGGGCTGAAATGGATGAACGCTAACTCAAAGGCCTTTGTTATAATTGTGATGACAAATATTTATCGGGCCACAAGTGTAAGGAACAAAATCCTTTCATGGCCATCTCGAAGGATATTTCGAAAGAAGATGTTGAAACTCCCCTTGTGTCTGAGTCACCTAAAACCACTGACATAACCCCTCCCTCAGACCCTCTCGAAGTAGAACTAGTCATTTCCCTCAATGCTCTCACTGGATTCTCTGCTCCCCAAACCCTCAAGCTAATCGGTTACATCAAGCATAGGAAGGTCATCATTCTGGTTGATAGTGGAAGCACCCATAATTTTATTCATCGCCACATTGCCCAAGAAACTCATTGCTACATCCATGCTATCAATAATTTCGAAATCATGATTGCCAATGGTGGCTCCATGAAATATGGAGGGCATTGTGAAAATGTGTGTCTCCAAATTGGTGACTACCACCTGAAATCTCATATGTTTGCTATCAACATGGGTGGTTGTGACATTGTGTTGGGTGTATACTGGCTAAGGAATTTGGGTCCCATTCTCATGGATTTGAAGGAATTAACCATGTAATTCGACCAGGAGGGTCACCAATATAAGTTCCAAGGCATCACCACTAGTTCACCTGATATAATTAGTTCCCATCGCATGGAAAAGCTGCTCAAAAAAGTTCATTCTGGTGTTATTGCCCAACTCCATGCCATACAAGCAACAAAGACACCCTCGGTGCTGCAAGACCTCCAATCCATCCTTTATAAACATCAAGTGGTCTTTTCCACTCCACAGGGACTCCCTCCTTCCCGTGGTGTTCATGATCATTCCATTCCCCTTGTACCAGGAATCCTTCCTCCCAATATACATCCGTATTGTCACCCCTTTTCCCAAAAAAATGAAATTGAGAAAATGGTCCAGGAATTCCTTAATACAGGCGTTATCTACCCAAGTACAAGCCCCTACTCTTCTCTTGTGTTCATGGTCTTGAAGAAATAAGGTTCTTGGAGAATGTGTCCTGACTTCGGTGCCCTCAACAAAGTTACAATTAAAGACAAATTTCCCATTCCTGTCATTGATGACCTCTTGGATGAATTGAGTGGCGCCCAGTTCTTTACTAAACTTGATCTTCATTCTGGCTACCACCAAATACGTATGAAAGAGGCAGGCATTCCCAAGACGACCTTTAGAACTCATGAGGGCCACTATGATTTTTTGGTCATGCCCTTTGGCTTGTGTAATGCCCCCTCCACCTTCCAAAGCATCATGAATCATGTCTTTCATCCTTTTCTTCGTCATTTTGTCTTAGTTTTCTTTGATGATATCCTCATCTATAGAAAAACCTGGACAAACCATTTTCTCATGTGGATCGAGTTCTCCATCTACTCTCTCAACACCAACTTTTCCTGAAACAGTCTAAATGTACTTTTGGCGCCTCAGAAGTTGAGTACTTGGTTCATCTGGTTGGCAAGGACAATGTCAGGGTGGATCCTAAAAAGATTGAAGCTATGCAAGATTGGCCGCACCTAAAGACTCTCAAAATCTTGTGTGGATTTATGGGATTAACAGGTTATTATCGCAAGTTTGTTAAGAACTATGGAAAGATTGCAGCCCCTCTCACTACACTCCTAAAAAAGAACTCTTTCACTTGGACTTCAGCAGCTGCTCAAGCTTTTCAAACCTTGAATATGACCATGTGCACCACTCTGGTCCTAGCCCTCCCTAATTTCACAAATACCTTTGTCTTGGAATGTGATGCCTCAAGGAAAGCAATTGGTGTTGTCCTTATGCAAGAGGGTCAACCTTGGCCTTTACCAGCAAGCAACTGTCTGAAAGAAATCTGGGAAAATCAATCTATGAAAAGGAAATGTTGGCCATTCTGCATGCCATTGATATGTGGCACCCTTATCTATTGGGGAAATGCTTCCAAATTAACACAGACCATCAAATCCTCAAGTATTTTCTGGAACAACGCATTTCCTCCCCGAAGCAACAAAAATGGGTGACTAAGCTCTTTGGAAATGATTATGAGATCATTTACAAAAAAGGCAAAGACAATGTGGTTGCGGATGTAGTTTCCCAAAAATATGAAGATGAAGGATCCATTTTTTCTCTTTCCTTCATTGTACCAAAGTGGCTCCACGCCATTTGCCAGGAATGGCTACAAGATCCCAAAAGTTTGCAACTGATCCAACAATTGTAGTCTAATGCTCCAGCTTCCCCAAGGTACTCTTGACTCCATGATGAGATTTGATACAAAGGTCATTTTTATTTAAGTAAACAATCGAAACTTAAATCCACGGTACTTTCTGAGCTTCATGCTACACCCACAGCAGGGCACTCTGGGTTCACCAAAACCTATGACAGGGTCAAACTCTCTTTTTTCTGGGATGGTATGAAACAAGACATTCATAATTTTGTCATTGAATGTGATGTGTGTCAACGTGAGAAGGGTGAAACAGTCAAATCTTTGGGCACACTACAACCACTTCCGATTCCACTTGCTATTTGGACGGATATCTTTATGGATTTTATTACAGGCTTACCCAAATCGGGAAATAAATCAATCATCATGGTGGTTGTTGATCACATTTCCAAGTATGCTCATTTCTACGCTCTTCAACACCCATTTACAGAATCCACAGTGGCTCAACTTTTCATGGATCAGGTCTTCAAGCTTCATGGCATGCCACATCCTATTGTTTCTGATCGCAACCCAACTTTCACCAACAATTTTTGGCAAGAATTTTTCAAGCTACAATGCACCCAACTGCATCTCAACACAGCTTATCATCCCCACACTGATGGTCAAAAGGAATTTATCAACAAGTGTTTGGAAACATATTTGAGGTGTTTTGCCTCAGAAAATAAAAATCAGTGGGCTAAATGGTTACCCCTAGCTGAATGGTGGTACAACACTTCATACCATATAGCTACACGCATGACTCCTTTTGAAGCAGTATATGGACAAAATCCACCTTCATTTCTCTCATACTTACCTGGTGTCTCGAAGGTCTAGGCGGTTGACCAAATGCTTACAGTTCGAGAGGCTATTCTCTGTACCCTCAAAGAGAATTTGGTCATGGCACATAATCGCATGAAGCAACAAGTAGATCAAGGTCGCTCTGAACGTCAATTTTCAAAAGGGGATCAGGTGTTTCTTCAACTACAACCTTACAAGCAAAATTCCCTCAAGTACGAACATTGTCAGAAGCTAGCGCCCAAATTCTATGGTCCTTATACCGTTCTCAAGCATGTGGGATAGGTAGCCTATCAGTTAGCTTTTCCCATTCATTCGAAGCTACATCCTGTTTTTCATGTTTCATGCTTAAAGAAGGTGATTGGAACTAAGTGTCAAATTCAAACCAACCTTCCTGAGTTAGCTGAAAAGGGATCCATTTGACTACAACCACAAGCAATTTTGCACCAACACGAGCGTCGTCTGCGTCAGAGAACCATCAAGGAAGTGTTAGTCCAGTGGAAAGATACAACTCCAGCAGATGCCACTTGGGAACCAATGACCATTCTGCAGTAATTTCCACATCTCAAACCTTGAGAACAAGATTGTTTTTAAGGGGGAGGACATGTTAGCTTCCTAACCCGCACATAGGTAGAAAAATATATTCGGATGTAATGAAGTTCAATATTAATAAGGCATTGCAATAAAATAGAATAAGTCGAATGTAAGAAGACCTAATAGAAGCTTTCGCTTCTGGAAGGATCTTCCTCTATATGCTTCTTTTGATAGACATATTTAGTATAAATAGGAGTCGAGGGTATGAGAACCCTAGCTTGGATATTATTGTAATAGAGCTCTGCTCGACTGGAGGTTTCCCCCTCGAAGAGGCCCATGAACATT
>SNQJ01S0043052.1:135237-158717 GCA_010110895.2 Picea sitchensis | reverse complement strand
ATTAGTTACTTGGATAAGAATGATCCCAAAATATCAGGGAATCCAGTACTAGGATAACCATTCGAATGCCATCTCATCCTTCTAGAAGATTCCCTTCTAGAAGCATCAAGAATTCATCTTTTTCCTTGCTTTAGAAAGAGTTCTCACCCTAGCGGTTCAACATAGTGTGAACTTCTCACACCCTAGCTTAAGGCAGCCTGCGAGAATCATGCATTCTCGCAGGCAAATATACTAGTAGCCTACGAACAGTCTTCAAAAATGAGTTTTCTAGAAGAGATGAAAATAAATTTTTCTCAGGAGAAAGTTCTTATGAAGAGTCTAAGTACACCATCATTAATACATCATCACGATGACCAAAATCATGGGTAATACCCTTGCATTTGGGTTATGAGAAGATTTTTTGAACGCACCTTTTGGGCTGCGTGTCATGGTTTTGCCTAATGTCTTCTCGATCCGAAGAGGAAGAGATGGGATTTCATCTTCTTTACTTTTCTTAGAGGTACTTGGATTACTGTAGTCATGTGCTCTATTCATTATAAAGGCATCACCTTTCACCATATACATATTCGCAGATGGTGGATTATTCATAGGCACAGGGGCTCCTTGACTACCCCCTTCCGTTCTTGTAGATGCCTGGGTTAGATTTTTCCCATGTTGAAATGGGTTTGTTAACACAACAGGTTGTTGCTGTGACAATAACTTTTGGGCCTTTGCAAGTCGAGGGCACTTATGAGTCGGGTGGTCTTCCGTGCAAAGGTTACATGGATACTTCAATTTTCTTTTCCCAGTGTTTCCATCGCCATCATTATTAGTGGGTTTCTTATCCCCCTTACCCTTCTTATGGTTTTTATTCTTTCCATTAGGCTACTGGGTGGCCTTTGGATTTGTCGATTGCACATTGTGTACATTTGACATTTGGGTAGGGGGAACAGTCAAACCAGTGGTCTGGCTGGCCGTTGTGTGTTGTATAGATAGTTGCTATAATTGTTTTCTTAACTGTTCAATGGGCTTTTCTTGTGCTAAACCAACAATTCCATCGACATGCGGTCCAACTTTTTGTCTGGTTTTATCAAGTATGGATTGTGGCGCATCCGACAAGATCTCGTATAGTAGACCAGATTAAGAATAAATTAGCTCAAGATGCTAAGCTCTCATGATTGCATATTCTTCAGAAAACACTCCTAACATTGCGATGTCTTTGGATAACTATGGGACCAAATACTTAAGGAACCACTCAAGAAGGAATGTTGGTGGGACTGACACCTTAATCAAACTCTTCCGACGTCTCCATTCTCGGATGTGATCCAAGATATGGTCTGCCTTTGTCTTTTCGAAATTGGCCATCAATTCTGTGCTGACGTGATATCTCACAGGTGACTGGAAATGGTTTAGTAAAGCCATTACCAATTGTCCAAAGGAAGAGTATCTTGAGCGGTCCAGCTCAATGTACCATTTCGCAACACTCCTAATGAGAGTGCATTGAAAAAATCGCAACTGTACGGAGTCATCTTTTAATGAATTAGATGAGCACCAAATATGAAAGGTAGTCACATGATCCCTTGGATCTTTGTTAGGCTTGGCTTTGAACTTTGGTATGTCCGAAGGCAATTTCGTTGGCATAGGGGCCCAACGCAAATCGTGACAGATGGGGTCATTCAACAACCTTGTTAAGTCTGGAAAATGTAAGGTTGACAGGAAATATAGTTTGGGTTGTTGGTGATAACCATGGAAAAAGGGACTTGGAGTTTGAATGGCACCGGGTTTCCAGGAAACATTGGGTTTTTGGCCAGGGTTCTGGTAGAAACCATGGCCATGATCAGCGTATAGATTCTACATTTGAGGAGATATCATCGACTGATTCCCAAAATAGGATGTAGATGGTTGGGGATGCATTACATTTGGAGGACTTTGGGAAGGGTTTCCCCATGTTGATCCCATGGGCATAGGTCCTGTGCCTTTCCTGGGGTTCCATTGATTGTGAAAGGAGTTGCCCCTGATCGACATTCCTGATGAGGGAACTGGTTCCTGCCAAGAATTCCAAGGTCTTGCTATGGAAGGAATTTCTGGGTGTGCCCCCTGTGTAGGAATAGTACCATGCATAGGATTTGGTTTTCCATAAATAGGATTGCCCTTGGTCAAAAAAGCAGCTGATGAGAAAGTATTTTTACCAAACACTCTGAACAAAGAAAATGGTGTAGAACCTATCGGCATACTTTGAGAAGGTAGTCCTTGACTCCCTACTCCTATCGCACTATGGTGTGTGTTTGGTTCGGCAGGAGGCTGGTGAGCACCATCGAGTGAAGGGGATGAAGGAAGTATATGACCTCCTAAATTTATCCCTATGGACCTTGACAAAGGAGTGTTAGAGATCCATGCCCCTAGACCTACAGTTTGTGTAGTGGAGGAGGTAAGTACAAGGATTGTACTTGAGCTAAGAATCTCATATGAGAAGAGAGGGCCTGTCGCACTCTGTATGAAAGCATTAGCGCCAAAGACGAGGTCGGACCACTGCTTGTGGTAGAGGAAGTCAAGACCATGGTGGCTTGGACCGACGACGATGGGCTAGAGAGTGGAAAACCCCATGTGGTGATAGTCATGGTGGGAATAGAAGAATTCCCGGTAGAAGTGGCAGCATTCGTTTCCATTGTTGCATGCGACATTGTCTAGAGCTCGTAAGGTAGGACCTGTATGATGATGGGCATTGTTAGATCAGTGATTGAAGGGTTATAAGGACCAAGAGCTTCCACTTCGAGGTCATCAATGGTTGGTTCCTTTGGATGTTGGTCAGGTACAGTTTCCTGTGACCTGGTTGCTTCAAAAGACCCTCGTTGGTCTAGCTCTCACCTTAGCGGTGGTGGGGGTGGCTCCAGTGTAACTAGTGGTAGGCCCAGAAGCCTTCATGACTGGAAGAGATCGTGATCCTCCACTGTGTGAGAAGATCAAAGACACATTAGGGATTTATATTCGTTCAAAAAATAGCACACACTAGAAAAAGTCCCTACGAGATAAAACAAGCAATCACTAAACTAGTTGGAAGAACAGTTACAACAACCAACACTAGAGAAACTTATCGGTGCAAATGCAACTCAAATACGGAAGAAACCTTCAGGTATACTCTACAAAGAGTGGCCCAATGTTTGTCTTAGGTACTGCGGTATACCCATGCAGTCACCTATGTAAGTCCCTAGAAAGATAGGGAACTAGGTTGCCAGCGCGTGAATAGTCACCAGGCGGGTACAGTCGATACTCAGGTAGACCACAATGAGTAGGGTACCAAGCCCAAAACCTGTCAAGCGTATCAAAAATAAGTGGTCTGAAAGACAACTGAGGACCTTGAAGGGATTTGATATCCACAAAGCTCCATGGAAAATGCAATCGACGGAATCCCAAGACAAGCCCTCTATATGTCTTCTCCACTATGCTTGGTTCAGCTTTGGAGGGGCTATCTCCTCTACTTTTCCTTACGCGACCTTGTGTTAGAGGGGGGTCCCAGATAAATTTCAAGGATTATGGAGATGAAACTAGTGATGTTTTGAGTGACACTAAGTGAAAATAAGAAGAAAAATGGAAACAAAATAACCTTTATGAACAAATTCAAATTTGTGTTTTTCAATTGCCTAACCAGCTTTTCAAATTATGATTTCTAAGATCTTTCAACCAGCCCACTCAACACAAGATTTCACTCGACTCCGAGCTACTTAATGTCTAAGTAAACCATTCATAACTTATGAAAACAAAACTTTTTGTGATTATTAATGCAACCAACTACTCAATCAAAGAAAGCAGTGAAAAGATTTTTTTTTTATTTAATGCTCGCAAAAGAAAAAAGAAAAAATACCGACAAGTAAAGACCACAAAAAAATTCTGGCCTAAGCGCAGATCGCATAGAGTCACTAAAAATAACACACAAGCAGATTAAGATGGACTCTCACACTTGTCTAAAAACCCTATAAAAGGAAAATTTTGAGGAAAACTTCTTAATGAAAAATATTTTTTTTTTTGTGATCAAACCTATGTGACTGACTGTTATGATAGAGATCAAGAAACCTGAAAGGTATAACTCTTGATAAGGAAAAGGATGACTGCCTCTCCCTCAACAAAATTTTTCTCAACAGGCACACAGCTGACAGTTCAACAACCAACGTGTGCACACGAGATGTGTAAAGTCAGGGCGCATGTACACATGTGCATACCTTATGTAGGTCACGTGAACTTCTACAACTCTTCAAAAATAAAAAGAAAAGAAATCAAGCACTGGTAGAGATTATTGGTATTGAGAACTAGAATCTCTTGAAGACTCAGAAAATGACTTTTCCAAAAAAAAGAAAACAATGCAAGGAAAAATTCATAGAACAAAACCAATATGAGGTGGAACCTAAGCTACAAAACTGCAAACACATAAACCAGAATGAGATCCATAAAACCCCTGAGGAAGATCACTCTTGACAGGGGAGAGGATGATTGCCTCTCTAAATTGTTTTTTTATGAATTCACACACATGACTGACACTTCATCAGCTAATGTGTACATGCAGGTTGTATGAAGTTAGGGCGCGGGTACACATGTGCAAGCCTTGTCCAGACTGCATGTACCTTTGTGATTCTTATAAAAAAAAATGCAGCTAAGCAAAAAAACAGAGACCACTGGTATGGAAGACTAGAATCTTTGTTAGCTCAGACTTTTGCAGAAACTTTAAAAATAAAGGATGAAACCAATTTTTAAAAAATACCCAAGAAAGCAATCCCAGAAAACCCTAGAGATCCCTAGTGGAGTCACCAATTCTATTGTTGGGTAAATCTTCCCTACAGACTTATCATTTAAGGGCTTTGATCATGCATGCAGAAAATGACCATTCAAAAGGCCTCTACTTTTCCTATTCTCCCAACACAAAACCCAACCTTCATGCAATACAAAGGTATCAACAAGATTGGGTAACTCTACCTTAAGTCCTTCATTTGATGTCGATCCCTTTGTTTTCTCTCACTCTTTGATTGCAAGCCTCCTTCCAAATTTGGCCTGTATTCACACATGCACAAACAGAGAACTACAAATAGGAATTTCATATACTAATTGTTGGATTAGTTGTGACAATATCATAAAATAAACATTCAACTTGAACACATGATATGGTGGGACGGGAAAAGTATTCCTTTTTGTATTAATCTTCACAAGAGTAAACTTACAATATGTGGTCGNAACTGATTTTCTCTATACTTCTCTTTGCACAAGGATGGCTAACAAAGGGAATGCCAATTTGGGTATAGTTTCTTTACTATGATTTTCCTCCTTTCAAATGGGACCCCTACCCCTTCTTTTATAGGTTAGAAGGAGCTAGGTATTTGGTCGAGTGACTAGCCATGCATGGTCGAAAGGTTTAGTTAACTTTCCTAAAGTTGTGTGTTCCGTCAGAAAATTTCCTTTTTTCATACTTTTGTAGGTACACAGAGGATGTAGTGAGTCAGCTAGCATGCACACGTGTGCAGTAATGGAGCAGGGCGCATGAGCTTTTAAAAATGGGGTTTTTAAGAAGAGTTGTTCAGTGATGGCTTGGAAAAGTAGGGCTATGAGATGGCCTGATGCCAAGTAAGCATGCATTGTGAAAATTAGGGTTATAACACTAGGGGCACAATTATATAATCGTAGAGTAGACTACTTCAAAAAGTGGGTTGAGGCTATGCCAACGTTCAAAGATGATGGTGGGACAACAAATCTCTTTTTGTTTAACCGGATAATAGCAAGGTTCAACATCCTGAGGGAGATCACCACCGACCATGGCAGTCACTTTCAGAATAAAATGATGTTCGAGTTAATTTCAAATCTTGGGTTGAGGCAACAACATTCATCACCATACTACCCACAAGAGAATGGTCAAGTGGAAGCTGTGAATAAGTCTCTCAAGACTATTTTGTAGTGAACGATCAATTCTACCAAATCAAATTGGCATTTCATGTTGTACTTAACATTATGGGCCTACCGAATGTTTGTTAAGACTACAACCGATTTCTCACCTTTTCAACTCATTTACGGGTTGGAAGTAGTATTTCCTATAGAGTGCCAGATCCCGTCTCTAAAGTTGGAAGTATAGTTATTTCTAGACACTTCACCACTCAAAGAGAATTTATTATATCTCAAGTGGCTCAATGAGCAGCATCGAGATGTAGCCTTGGCTAACAAGGCTCACAAACAAAGATTCAACTTCCAGTATGATTGGTCCATTCATCCTTGGATTTTCTCTGAAGGAAACCTTGTTCTGGTCTATGACCAAGATAAAGATCCCTTGGGGGCAGGCAAGTTCAAACCCATGTGGTTTAGACCTTTCATCATGAAGGAGGTACTAAAGAAGGGTGCTTATCGTCTGGTAGACTTTGAGGGAAATTCTTTGGCAAAGCCTAGAAATGGGCTCTACCTCAAGAATTATTACTCGTAGGTAGGTCGCCTTGGGTGACTTCTTGTACATATGTATAGTTTTTATACAGTTATTTTTTTTCTTTTTTTTTTATGGACGTGTCTTTTTTTATGTCATATTTTTCACTATGGAAGATGTCAAGTGAATCATAGGTGTTCATTGGGTTTGTGGACGACGCTAGTTGACACACTCGGAGGCTTGCTTCCAAAGCTTGGTTGATTTTCACACCTCAGGGCCAATTGCTATCTTTTGTAGGTATCTGTTTAGGTGACACCACAAATAATGTTTTCGAATACAACACAGTAATAGAGTTGCTTCATGACACTTTGTCACATGGCATCTCTCACCTCTGGGTCTACTTAGATGCTCAGCTAGTTGTGCCCCAGTTAAATGGGGTTTACCGCATTTACGATCCTACTATACACCGACGGTTCCTTAGGGTACGTCTCTTAGAAGGAAGATTTGATTACATTGCGTATATCCATGTTCCTAGGAGATTGAATTAAATTACAAATACTCTAGCTAATCATGTATTAGATTGGCATATTTCACACATGTAAGAAAAAGCACACACATGCACATGTAAATACATTTGTAAATAAATGTAATCCATTAGATATAAAAATATGTAAATACACACACACACACATATATATATATATCAAAATTATTAGAGTACATAGGTGGGCGCAAGCGCCTCAAAAATACATGTCCAGTTACGCCACAGGGCTTATGCCCTAAAAAATATACAAAAAGTTCTCTCGGCACGTAAGTAGTCCATATTAGCTAAGGGCGAGGCCTATTGGCCCTACCGTAGTGAACAATGACATTTTCCAAACACTGGAAGAGTTGAACCCAGATCCGTGGCACCCCAAATACGTGAGGTTGTATCGATGGTAGGAGATCCTCAATCTCTGCCATAGGGATTACGCAAGTGAGCGCGGTGAGTTTCTTCTCCACCTGTCTCAAAACTCTCTCAACCTCTCCTACTGGAGGCCCCCCTACTGCTATTGCTTCTAGTTTGGCAGCTGTGAATGGTACTGGATTTCGTTGAGGATGTCACCCGATCCTCGAGAAGTCTACTGGATGCACTGGTCCCACATTTATACATAAACAGATACATAGTTGTCAAATACTTTGATTTCCATAAAAATGATATATATATAAAGAAACAAAAAATAAATAACATTAAAAACAAACATACCTATCTCTCCTCACTCTGCTCTGGGAGGTATGGGCATGTTCGGGTCCTTAGAGAAGTTGATCTCGACATAGGGGTAGTCCTCTATCACCAGAATCTTCCATGCCCACCAGTCAAAGAATGTGTCTTCAAAGGCCTTTATGGTCCTTCCTCCCCCCTGTCGTGGAAGCAAGGCTGCCCATATATATATTGTTGGGAGTGAGGCCTCATGCCCTCACATTGTCTCTCATTGACTGAGACCGAGTACTCTTTTGAAGAATAATGAGCACAAGATGGTCCCAAATCTGAAGTTTTTGTTGTCCCGCCCATGACACTCGGTGAGTTGTCTCTTCATGCAATCTAGCATGGTCATGATCCAGTCAAATATTTGTGCATTCAAGCAGTACACTACAGAATGGATATGCACCTGGGATGCCTAATGTAAGGCCACAGATCTAGTGATCCACCCAATAAGTAGAACTATCACTTTCAATGATAGGTTGGTAATCTTGTTTATTGGCACCTGAGAACCTACCTTCTCAGTGTCGGCCTCACAATGTAGCCCAATCAACTCAGAAATGTTGTGAGGCCCGAGGGGGAAAGAATGCAAGTTGAGTGGTTCACCTCTCCTCGAGAAGCCATTCAAAAAGTAAATATCTTCAGTCATTGGAGTCAACAACCGCCCCTCAAGAATAAATGTCTCAGCATCAGGATGCCATTAGTCTACCAAGGCATTCAATAGCCTGGGTTGTGCCCTCATGAATGGACACCAGAAGAACTTCCACAAACCACATTGTCTCAATGCGGCCATAGTTGTAGGGTCCTCATCGACCAGTATATCAATGTCTTCATGCTCCCTCTCTCTCTAATGGACATACATCCTACAAAATGACAAGTTCAAAGGAGGGTTAAACTTTTGTATCTTCAAAATTTTCCATGTGCTTGAGGGTGTATGCGGGCTGTATTGAGAATAGTCGTGTATGCACGTGGGAAATTTTTTTTCTTCCCATGGGAATACACATGATGTCCTTGGACAGCCCGCGTACACATAGGTCCACCCCTTTTTAAGAGTGCACACTCCCCAAAAATCTAAAATAAACAAAGAAGGGAAGTATTGAATTGCAAGAGGGGTTTATTTGTACTTACTTGGTCTAAGAAAAAGTTCATTTCATTCACTGAAGCTCCCAGAATCAATTCTTTTAGTAAAGGGGTGTTTTTGGCTTTTTGGTCAATTGTCAATTTGCAATGGTGATAATGAGCTGCCAAGCTTCTATTTATAGACTTTTTTGGCCCTTTTTGTCATTTTTTTTTAAACCCTTTTGTCATTTTTTATGGCTTGAAAATCATTTAGCATGGTTCTTGAGTTTCTTATTGGATGTTACGACACACTCCACTTTTGGTTTGGGGAACGTTTTGGGAGATGGGTCACTTTTGAAGGTCCTTTGGTAAAAGTCACTTTTCCAACTTTTTTCATTTAAGTTAGGATTCCACCTCCCCTTTTTGCATCTCATTGTCTTTTCCACTTTTCCATAGGATTGATCCCATCGAATTGTGACACAAAACCATCATTGCTACTTAAGAAGTGTCGTAATTCGGTGGTAAAGCCTACTTCTTCATGGATGCCCTAGGTATATCCTAGTTGCATTTTGGTGTCTATGCTGTCTTTAATGACTTTAGGCTTGGGAGTCCTTATTAGTCTTGTTCTGATTACGAGTTTGAGCCTCATTTGCATGATTCATCATCACTCTGGACCTCACCCTTGGGACTCCTAAATGAAAATGAGTCTTCTTTAAGCCCTTTTCAAACTCTATAAACATGAAAAGATTGTTGAGAGATCTTGTTGCCCTTCACGCTCGCCAAACTAAAAATTGAAGGAACGTATGTCCAGTGGTAGTTTACCCCTTTTTCGGTCCGAATGGTCAATTGTACGAACAAAGGTATACTCTAGGAGCTTTTGCTCTCTAGAAGAGTATTCTCGGGTATAATTTTAACCCTTTTTTGGGCCTGAGGGACTAAATTTACCATAAAGGAACCCCCATGGAGTCCATATTTAATCTCTTTTCAGATTCCCTAAAAATGAATATATAACTGAGTGACCTTGTTCCTTCACACTTGTTAATTTGTTCAAGAAGAACATCCCCTACGGAGTCCATAGTTAAGCTCTTTTCAGACTCCTTAAAAGTGAAAAGATCGGCGAGTGACCTTGTTCTTTCACACTTGTTAATTGGTTCAGAAAAACATCTACTGGCATGAGTTTAACCCCTTTTTTGGCCTGTAGATTAAGGAAGAAAAATGTACACCTCAGTAAATTCGTCTCGCCGAGAGAGTTCTCCCCAAAAAATTTCACTTTTTCGGGCTAGGAAGACTAAATCTAGAAAAAGGAAGCGAGTCCATAGTTAAGCTCTTTTCAGACTCCTTAAAATTGAAAATATTGCCGAGTGATCTTGTCTTTTTCACTCTCGTTAAAATGGTTTTGAATAGACATCTTTTCAGTGCTAGTTTACCCATTTTTCGAACCGACTAGACTACCTTCAAAAAATTACCCCAATGGAGTCTTCTTTTACGCTTTTTTAGACTCTCTAAAAATGAAAAACCATCGAGCTTACCTTCTCTGGGCTCATTAAAATTACATTGAAGGATGTTATCATTGTGTCTTATTAATTGCATTTGCATCCCTGCATCTTTGTCCTAATGCCTACTCCATGTGGCTCTTAGTTGAACCTTTTAAGCATGCCTTCTATGCAAGCCTTCTAGCACTTTGCCTCTACGTCTTGACACCTTGACCCATGGAAGTTTTTTCCCGAGTGTCCTTTTCCTACATATGTCTCCTTGCTCCGAGCATCATTGTGTTCCTCATTCTTGGAACTAGTATGTTTGTGACACTCGTTTCTCCTTTGTAATGTAACATTCTTTTATTCTTTTTCAAGCTTTCCAAAATTATTGAAAAAGACAAAAAAAAACAAATATACCCCAAAAAAGAGGATGGGAAAAGTATTTTCTTTTTATGGCAGCACAATGAGTCACCCTTGGAAAAATTACATCCTTCCATTTGTTTGTCAAGATTTGGGATTTGATATGACCTTAGGAAGTTGTTCTCGCTACATAGAGCTATGTCCTCCTCCATTTGGTTATTCTTCCAAACATATGGAGAGTTTTCATTTCCTCCTGCATCATGAACTTATGTCTATGCCATGCTGCCTGAGTCTCATCATTCATTGTGCTATTTTCCAAGGGACATTTTACCCAACTTGAGTTGGCCCTTCTGCAATTTTTCTCTTGACCTCATGCTCGACTATCCCAAAAGTCCAATCAAGTCTTTGTTTGAAATCAATGAAGTCCTCTGCCTGATCACCGAGATCCTCTTGTCTGTTCCCAACGAGCCATACAAGACCTCTGGGTAGTGAATTCCTACACTCACATTACACTCCTACCCTAGTTTTTAATATCTTGAAGTTGTTACTTGAGCTATGAAGGCCTCATCTCCAGCCATTAGGCATTATTAGCTTCTTGAAGATGGATACTATACATGTATATATTTTGATTTTGAGATGTAGATCCGATGTGTATTTCTCGTGGCTACACTTTATATAGTTATATGACATGGATCTCCAGTGTATTTGATTGGCAGCCATGATTTCATCCCGAGCATGGGTATGCCCGCCTCGGTGAGACAATTGTTATTTTGCAGATGGCACCTCCTGAACTCTGGTCTTGGGCTCATTCACTTTGTATGTTGGTAAAGATTTGTAATGTATTTCAACCATCAGATTCTCTTTTGATATCACACATTAGGGTTCATCTGTTATAACCCTAAATTTCACCTTACATTCATATCTGGCATCAGGCCATCTTACTTGTTATTTTTTCCAAGCCATCACTGAAAGCTCTTCTAAAAAAACACTATTTTTGAAGATGTACGCTCCCTGCACCACTACTTCCTACGTGTGTACACTTGCTGCACCACTACAACTCACATACATATGCTAGCTTCACTATTATAGCCCGTGTATACCCACAAAAGTTGCAAAAAATAAAAAGTTGCAAGGGGATACAGGATTTTGGGTAGTTTCCTAGCCAATTGATTGCCCATAGCCCATCACCCAACCGAATAACTATCTTTTTGGCATATAAAATAAGGTTTTGGGGTCCCATTCCTACAAGAAGCATGAAATCATTGAAACTCTACCCATTTCATAATCCCCCCTTGCCCCAAGAATTTGCAGCCACATTGTGAGTTTTGAGCCAAAATTCCCTATTATAGCATGTTTCCTCCATTACTAGCCTAATCCATTTCCTAGAGAGAGATGAAGAGGAGAAAGATACGTCGAAGCAGTTGGAGCTTGGTGAAGAGGAGCCCAGAACCGCGTTCAAGGAGAAGTCGTTGATCTCATTTTTTAAGTGACTTTGTGAGATTAATATAAAGAAGTACGTTTTCCATCCCGCCGTATCATGTGTTCAATCTTTATGTTTGATTTACATTTTGTTATGACATCTAACCTACTAATTCATATATAGAAGGCATGTTCGTAGTTTCTTGTTTGTCTTTTAGTGAATGTAGGTCAGCCTTTGGAGGAGAATTGGAGTCAGGAAGTGACCGAACGCAAAGGGATCGACACCAGACAGAGATTTTAAGGTAATACTACTAGATCTCTATACTTTGTACTTTATCCATGAATGTAGGGTATTGTCGGGATAGTTGTTAAAAGTAGGAGACTTTAGACAGCTAGCTCTGCTTTCACTTTAGAACCCTAGTGTAGTCTGTAGGGGGGTTTTCCCACTATAGCAACAAGGCAACTGATGTTGCTGATATTTATATGAGGGAAGTAGCACGCTTGCATATCATACCCAAGACAATTGTGGCTTCCATTGACCCAAATTTTACCTCAAAGTTTTGGAGAGGATTATTCAAGGGGTTCAGAATGAACCTGAACTTTAGCACAACTTATCATCCGGAGTCTGATGGACAAACATAAAGAGTAAATCAAGTGATATAAGATATGTTAAGAATGTATGTGATGGAAAAACCATCTAAATGGGAAGATTATCTACACTTGGTAGAATTTTCCTACAACAATGGGTATCAATCATCATTGAAGATGAACCCGTTTGAAGCACTTTATGGTAGAAAGTGCAACACCCCAGTAAGATGGGACAACCCAGTTGATAGGGAAATGGTTGGGCCAGAGTTTCTCAGGGAAATGGAAGAGCAATTGTGAAAGATAAAGTTGGATTTGAAGGTTGCTTGAGACAAGAAGAAAAGCTATGCAGACAAAGGCAAAACCCACAAGGAGTTTAACTTGGGTGATCATGTTTTCCTGAAGGTAAAAGCCAATAGAATTTCCCTGAAGCTGGGAAGCTATTCCAAGTTGGCAACCATATATTGTGGACCGTTTGAAATTCTAGAAAGGATTAGACCAGTAGCTTATATGCCTACATTTCCTACATCCATGACTATTCATAATGTATTTAATGTATCATTTCTCAAGAAGTATATACTTGATGCTAATCATGTGATTGATTGGAATGTGATTCAGGTGGAGAAAGAAGGCATTTTGCAAGTGCAGCCTAGGGATGATTTTAGGGGCTAGATTTCTCTCATGGGCTAATTTTCCATGCTTTTTCCAAAAAAAAATATTCGCTTTTCTAAAATATATTAGCCCAAATTCTATAGAATAAAATACATTACCTTAAAAATATTCCAAATTTTATAGAAGCTATATAAAATCCTTATAAATTTGAATATTTTTACAAAAATATCACCAACATTTTATAGTTTTCATATGAAGGGCTAGTAAGATTCGCCAAGGTTTCTACATTTTGAGATAAATTTCCATCCTTAAAATTATCCCTGCAGCCTGTGTGCATACTGGACTGGAAGAGAAAGCAACTCTGGAATAGATTCGTAAATCTTGTAAAGGTTCAATGGACCTAGTACGGTCCTGAGGACTCAACATGGGAGCATGAAGATGCTATGCGGGCAGAGTACCCACATGTTTTTGAATATTTTGGAAATCTTGTTTTTTTTGTGTAAATAAGTTGCACTGGGGACAGTGAAAAAATAAGGGGAGGGGATTGTAACACCCCAAGGTCGAGCCCCTACTGAATTGTAATTATGTTTATAGGCTGGTGAGCCAAGTGTTTATAATCTGGAATAATTATGTGTTTATTATGCTAGAGAGCCCAGATGTTAAGGCCAATGAACTTGATTGTGTATATGTAAATACTCACATCATTAATAAAATTACATTGCTGCGTGTAGACCGACCACGAAGAAAGCGTTATGGGGGACTAAGCTCCACTAGGGAAAGGGAAGGGGTTGAGTGTCTAGGAATAGGGGCTAAGCTAGAGGGCTTACCTCTAAAGAAATAATATTATATTATTATTTCCTAGAGGCTAAGGTTTGACATAACCTATGTTGTCCTAAATTCCTGGGTAAAGGGGATGAGTTTTAAGTGGATCTCATGCATCTTAAGTGAGACATGTGTCAACTTGGGTGCATGAAATTTTTAGGTGGGAAAGTTAGCTCATTGGGGGTTCCCTCACCATTCTCGCAATGGTCACCACTCTAGAGGTTATCCATACTCAGAACTGATGCATGCATTGAGATAGAGAAAGATTATTTTGCTCAAAATTCAAAGTGCTCGGAATTGCTTCAAATCGAACGGGACCATAGGCCTTGTTGTCATGAACCCAACGCAACTCATTTTGGTTCAAACGGACATCGGATGAGAGAGATATTGCATTCTGTTCAAATTGACAAACATGCAAAAACAAATGTGTTGACTGTACAGTCCATACAGTCTGTATGGATGCTTACATGGAAGGACCGTACGAGATGTGGAAGGGGCGTACGACACTTGGCTTGTGTTGGTTGGTAGTCGTGTGGAAAATTTTGCGTATGACACGTGGTAATGGTGGCATGCTGACACGTGGAAATGGTAGCATGCTGACACATGGCCCAATCAATGGTTGCCACGTGTCACCCTAGTGTTGGTTTAAAATTTATGTTGTTAGTAGGATTTGACCCCACGACCTCCAGGTAGGGGTAACACTTTGGGAAGGGTCACCCAACTGCCGTGCCACTGTATGTTTCTTATTATATATATGGCAAAGAATTTATTTGAATTGATATAGTTTTGATATGGGGTGTGGTTCGGGGCCGGGGCTAAGCCCCGACCCCTGGTCATATGTGTATATAATGTAACCACTGGCGCATGCCTATCCAAACATTACCATATGTCATTTAAACTTAACCCCTTTTATGTATTGCGCGTGGTCATATGGTGGCCATGTGCCCATGGACTTGGCAGTTAGGGGCTAGGTGTGTAACCGTTCTACAGTTCACACCATTTGGCAGTTGTGCCCGGTGCTAAGTTTTAACACAAAAATGCACATGGGGGCTAGGTTGAGGAGGCAGAGGTGCATTTTGGTGATCCAAAAATAGCAAGTTTGAAGGGGAACTTCCAGGAAGCCTATCTTCTTCAATTTTTGGCCAAACAAGGTGCCGAAAAAGCCCAGCTAGGGGTTTTTGGATGTTCTGAAGCCATTGAAGCCATCTATTTGTAATTTTGAGCATTGTAAAGAACATATATTATCACTTTGAGAAAATAATACAAAAGATCCATTGGAAGCTAGACCAGGAGATGTAGCCCGAGAGAGGGGTGAACTCCTTTATCATTTGCTGTGTTATGTGTTTTCTGTTCACTGTTATTTGTTGTTGTTTATATGCATCTTAAATGTGTAATTTATATAAAAGTTGTGTTTGCAAAATTGATCCATTTTCATAAGAACACTTGAATTAAAACTTGCAAATATTTTCAAGAATACAAGTCTTCATCATTTTTAGATCAAGTTGGTATCAGAGCATAGGTTTTTGAAGACTNGATGGATAGTATACATCATGTTGTTTCCAGTGGTATGTGGCACGTCACGTGGAGCCTCATGGTTGAGGAGAAATGAATTTTTGAAGATGACAAAGTGAATTGAAGAAGGAAGTACATTTAGGCCCTGAAGATAATTAAAGAAACGAATTACAAAATAAGAAAGTGTCAGGTCGGCCCTAATGTTAAAAGGAAGTGACATAAATGGTATAAATACATGTCATTATACATTCATTTGATACACAAGTCGAATTTCAGAGGAAATCAGAAGTAAAGAAAGTCGGATTTCAAGGGAGGATGAAGTCTTTTGGTGATGTGTTCTAAGGTATGTTATTTTCATGTCATATTACAATTTTCGCTATAACGTTTTTTCTATAATGATTCAGGTGGTGAAATTGCTATGGTATTGATAAGACATATCAAGGTACCTTTGGTAAAATTTTCATCTCTTGATTCGATATAATTATGGAGATACACTCTGTGGAAGATAGGGTTTTTGACCAGTCCTAAAGCTAGTCAATAAATAGGTGTTCTGGGTAAAACAATCATAACTAGAGAATCCAAATGAAGTGGGATGAATTTCATTGGCAATAGTATGAAATTTAGTTTCATGTGTGAGAGTTTCAGAATCTGATGTTAAATATTGAGCGCAGGGCGTTCTGTACAAGTTCAGTCTCCTGAATAAACCAGAATTGAACAAGGTCTACCATTCTCTCTATAACTTCTTTTTGGGGAGGATTCAAGGAGTGAAACTTGGAGAATTTTCAGAAAATACATTGAGTAACATTATCTATAGGATCAGATTATTCCAAGAATTGAATAATTGCATAAATTGAAGAAGTCTCAGGAAGCATTATCAGGTTCTATGTGATGGTTGGTTGATGGTGATGATTTAATGCAAAGTTTTATTATCTCTCATATATTCTTGGGTGGAAGGAAGGGGAAATGATGGAGAGTTCAAATATCTCTTGATATTGGAGGATTGTATCTTACTCTTGGATTTGTATCCCTCCATTTACATTTGGAAACTGTAGCTACCTTTGGAAGTCATTACTTCCCTTGAACAATAACTATTGATTATTTCTCATATATTGTGCATGTTGTATTGTGATGTATTGGTGTAAGTCTTATACTATTGTTCATTTATCATTGGATATAATTGAATAGTTTAAGTATAAGTTGAAAAATGTTTTAAATTATACTTGATATTGATTCACCCCCCTTTCAGTATCAATACCATTTAGGGGCTTTTTAACAATACTTTGGGGCTTGATATTTAAGAGGGTATAACTTCTCAACCATGGGGAACCACATGGCATACCACTTACCATTGGAAACATCATGATGAGGAACATCCATCTATGATATTTTTGCATGTAGTTATGATGTCCTTCATATTATTTTTCTTCAATCAACTGCGGGCTTCATGACCTCACCTCTGTGGATTCAACCACTTAACAAAACTTCAAGGGATTCTTGTAGACTTCTTCAAAGCATATTCCTGTGATGGCCATGCTTAAAGATATTCTATAAGGGGACCACTTTGTAGACTTATTTAAATACACCCATTACTTCTAGATACCTCCAAACTTTCTCTGAGGCGTCTTCTAGGGTTGACATCAATGACAACCAACTTAACCACATTGACGTCAATGAAAACTAACTTTCCAATAATCCCCCTATTTGGAATTAATGTCAACACTCATACTACCCATCTGATCATTTCTCCTCTTGTCTTCGTGCTTTCTCCCCCTATATTCATGCTTCTGAAATTTATCTCCCCCTTTGACATCAATGGAAAAGAGTAAATTCCCTAACAGTATACCTTCATTTGGAAATCTCTCTCCCCCTTTCTTATTTGCTTATGATATTTCTCTCCTGCTTTTTTTCTTTCTCTCCCCTTTTCTTCCTTGCAATATTTCATGTAGATCAATGTGGGGCTTCTTGCATATGCTTCATGTCCTCTCTTCCAGGGCTTCTTTTCCATTGGTACTTCCTGCTGTAATCCAATAACGTATATTAAAAGTGTTCATGTTAAGTTTCCTTCATCACTTGAATTCAAATATTCATGGCTTGTCATGTCTTCACTAAGCTGACATCGATGACACAATTATTCAACAATATTCCCTTGACAGTATAAATCCTCCTGATGGTTTCTCTCCTTTGTTTTGTTGTGCCTCTCACGACTTGTATTTTTGTGACTAGCTAGTTCCACCTGTCAATATGCTTCTTTTCCGAGTCATATGCTTTTCTGAACATTCCTCTTGATGACAATGCTAAGGAGTCTTTCTGAAATTCCTCTTGAACTCATGCTTTCATCCACTATTATGTATCTTCTCTGGTTCATGTCAGGTATTATCTTCTAGACCTGCCAAATATCTCATGATTTCATCTCTTTATATATGTCACAAAATTTTCCATGACTCTACTACTCAACGCACACAATGTTGACTAATATTCCACTTCATTGTTCTGAGAGATTCTTTGAATCTTCTACAAATGATAACTACATATTTATTCTTCTCAAGATAAATCAAATATGTCCACTAGTCTGCTTTATCTTCAAATAAACCTCTGCAAGTCTGTAAGGGGATAAGTTCTGAAACCTGATCCTTAATCAACCAATCCTTCATAAGACATTATGTACCTCTTCCATTAGACCATTCAAAATATTCCTTCCCAAAATCTGTAAACACTTCATACTACTCGAAAGATAGTACTCAAATATGTAATAGTTGATTCTTAGACTCCCCCTCTTCAATATTCACATTACTAGGAGTCTCCAAGCCATATGGATTAGAATAATATATAAGCATGCTCTGTTGCAGGATCATCATTCTAAGTTCTGACATATTCCTCTTTACTTGTGGATTCACCATGATCCCGTATATCTGCAAATATTGTGAGTATGATCTTTGGGAGTTCTTCATTCACCTGTTATTTTTGTTTTCTTCTCCAAACCTTCTTGCACATGATATCAGTGTTTTCCTTTATGGAAGACTTCATCATCATTCTACAGTCACGAGATTTATGTCCATAGTTGTGGCATTTATAACATTTAGTATTGTGGGGGGGAACATAAACATCTCTTTCTTGAACATTTCTTCCATATGCTCTGAAATCTACAGCTTTATGTCCAAATTTATTACAAGTAAAACAATAACCCAAAAGGAAATTTTGATACCTAGAAGTAGATGATCCTCTTTGTGATGTAGTCCTTCTGGATTCATGCCTTAGTTGATCACAATCTTCTCTTATATTGTTTCCTTCAAAACTATTGAAGCTTCTTTGATACCTGAAGGTATAAGGTCTTCTTGGAGATACACCTCTTTTGTATTCATTTTCATTTGACTCTTGTTGACCATGATCCATATTTGGATAATTCTCCCTTTCCGGCAACCTGGAACACTTTTCTTCAACTTTCTTTACTGGCTAAGATTGGCATTTGGATCTTCCTTGCATGAGGCCTCACCAATGTATCCAAGACCTGCTTTATTGCAGGGTGACCTTTGACAACTAAGAATATATTCTATTACTTGAGAGCTCTTCAATTTCTTGTTTAGATTGTCAACTTCAACACTCAATAACATGACTTATTCTTCAAGATTTTCATTATCTTCTTCTTTCTTCATCATTTGGATCTTCATTAATTCTTTCATTCTCTTTCTTTCTTCAAATTGGGTTTTCAAGGAGATGATTTTTTCTTCAAATCTTCTTTCTTGTTGACTAAATTTTTCTTCAAGCTTGTTTAAGTCCAACTCATTTTTGAGTGTTTCTTCAATCACTTTGGATTGTTCCAGTTGTACCTTTAGATTTATGATAATTTTATTGGATCTCTTCATAAAAAATTTTAGGGTTTTGAGAACCCTCCTTTAGCTTAATCAATTCTTCCTTGAGAGACTTGTTTTCCCTCCTTTCTCTTTTTAGTTAACTTAAAGCATTGATTAGTTGTGCTTCAATATCTACTTCACCTTCTTCATCATCTTCTTCTATATCTGCCTGATCTTATGAGCTTCCTTCTTCTTTTTATGTCTCAACATCCTCTTTATCTTGATCAACATGTTATAGATCTGTGGTTTCAACACAAGATTCCTTATAGTATATATTATGTAGCTTATCCTAAATCTCTTTAGTTGATGAACATTTTCCCATTTTGACTTTTACCGAATCAAGTAATCCATCCATCATGGCATCAATTGCTATTTTTTTGTTAGTTTTTAATTCTTTCTTGGTTGTCTTCTTTAGAGGTTTTTTTGTAGCGGTATATCTTGTAACAACTTAGTACCAAACATCATACCCCTATGCCTCTAAAATACTCTCATCCATTTTCTCTATATCTCATAGTATTGACCATCAAATACTGGAGTTCCATTATCTTTTCACTCCATTATCTACCTTCCAATGGATAGAATAATTCTGAAGTACCTACTCTATTATAGGATAAATGTATCGTGCAAGAGTTACATCCCTTAAGCTCTTCCTACACCTAAGACATAATAGAGATGCAAGTTGTATATTTTTCTACATCTAAATCATACATGAAAAGTTCTATGAGATAATAGGATGAGATGCATACCATATGCTTCAACGGTTGTCCTTGCATGATCCTTGGTCATTCGATCCTTTGAATATATATTTCACTTTCATGAGCATGGGTCTGCACACATAGGAAAACAAAAAAACACCTTTCACAAGATCAAATGTAACATGTATAAAATATAAATCTAATAATATATCACAAAGACATGAAGATATTAACTCTCTATGAAGATTATCATCACCATATACAATAAATTAGAGGGGAAAATCATGTGCATATTCTATTAATAAAGCGAAATATTACATCTTACATCTTACATACAAATAGCTTGATGAAGCTTCTCCCAATTTCCTTGCCCAAGCTCTGTAATCAATATGACATTATAAGTTTACTCTATATTTTCTTCCCCTTTTTCCCATGAGATACCCTCAATATATAGGATAATGGAGATAAGATGAAGGATAAGTATTAGGAACTCAAGATATAAGGCTTATTAAGGTCAGATTATGAAAATCCCAAGCTTTCATCTCATATCTTGGTAGCTAATACTAATTGAGGAGTAATAGACCTAGTCGTGCCCTGCATTCTTGCAAGGTGCAACCATTCGCCCTTTGCAAAAGGACGAGAAACCATCATTTTTGGTCATGGGTTGTAAAGGGACATCCTACGAATGGGAAAACAGGTGGTGTATACACAAGGGAAAAATGGCATAATTCAGTGTCTCAAACTACTCACCTCTAGATGATGCCCATCAGGTGATCATGTGGAAAATAATTGTATAACATATTCCCCCTAAAATGTGAGGGAAGAAGAGGTGTCTTATGGCTGAAATACTTTATGAATAAAAATTTATGGAGATTGAGACGAAGGAAAATGGGAAGAGTCTAGCATCAGTCTCGCACAATAATAACATCCCTAAGGCGGGCACGACCATGCTTGGTAATAGAAACTAAGCATATCCGCCAAAAATAGTACATTGTGGATCCATGAATGATGCAACTAACTAAATTATGGCCACAAATTAATAAACTATGGATCCATGTCATAAGTGAATACATAGCCATGACCAAGTACAAATGTTGATCTAGTCACAGTATACAAATCAGTAAGATGACTCAATGTCTAAGCGATCTCTAAAAGACTCATGAATAAATCCATCGCAACTTGGGAGGGGATGTCATAAAGGAATGGTCTGGTCCCAACCCAATTTCTTCATCTCAAACCCTGAAATGGTATGAATCTACAACATGAAAATAGATGAGTTGATGTCAAGCATGGTAGAAACCGTCTAATTACCAAGAATTAATGGATATCGTTAACAGACACGAGGGAATCCAGCATTGATGATGATGGACCCCGAGATACCTACTACAATATCGTGAGTGTGAATAGATGAGATATAGTTGAACACTCGTAGACTTATGTGATTGATCCAGGGGACCAAATTTTGCTCAAAATTCAAAGTGCTCAGAATCGCTTCAAATCAAATGGGAGTGTAGGCCTAGTCGTCACGAACCCAACGCAACTCATTTGGGTTCAAACGGACGTTGGATGAGAGAGATATCGCGTTTTTTTCAAAACAACAAACAAGCAAAAAAAATGTGCTGACTGTACAATCTGTACAGTCGATACGGATGCTGACGTGGCAGGACCGTACGACAAGTGGCAGAGTTGTACGACATGTGGCAGGGCCATATGACACGTGGTAGATGTTGGTTGGTAGTCGTTTGGACGAGTTGGTGTATGACACGTCGCAATGGTGGCGAATGGAATGCTCACATGTGGCCCACTCAATGGCCGCCATGTGTCACCCTGGCGTTGGTTTAAAATTTATGTTGTTGGCTAGATTCGACCCCGTGACCTCCGGGAAGGGGAAAATCTTTGGGAAGGGTCGCCCAACCGGCATGCCACCCATATAGTTCTTAACACTATACCTTTATAAATTTATTTGAATTTGAATTGATTTGCAATGGGGGAACGGTCTAGGTCGGGGCTTAGCCCCGACCCCCGGTCTTATGTGTATACAATGTAACCACGATGCCCGCCTTTCCGACCGTTTAAACCTTTGTCCCTTTGTGTATATGCGTGCAGTCATATGGTGCTTCACATGCCCACGATCCTAGGCGGTTAGGGGCTAGGCGCGTAACCGTCCTACAGTTCGCACCGTTGTGTGGTTGCGCCTGGTGCTGGGTTTTAACACATATATGCATGTGGGGGCTAGATTGAGGAGGAAGAGGTGCATTTTGGCAATCCAGAGACAACAAGTTTGAAGGGGAACTTCCAAGAAGCCTATCTTCTTCAATTTTTGGCCAAACGAGTTGCCAAAATAGCCCAGCTAGGGGTTTTTGGACGTTCTGAAGCCATTGGAGCCATCTATTTGTCATTTTGAGCATTTTAAAGCACATATTTTAGCACTTTGAGAAAATAATACAAAAGATCCATTAGAAGATGGACCAGGAGATGTAACCCAAGAGAGGGGTGAACTCCTTTATCATTTGTTGTGTTATGTGTTTTCTATTCACTGTTATTTGTTGTTGTTTATATGCATCTTAAATATGTAATTTATATAAAAGTTGTGTTTGCAAAATTGATCCATTTTCATAAGAACACTTGAATTAAAACTTGCAAATATTTTCAAGAATACAAGTCTTCATCATTTTTAGATCAAGTTGGTATCAGAGCATAGGTTTTTGAAGACTTGATTATTTGCAAGTGTTTTGTTTTCTGATGCTCACAAGGTTGAAACTCATAAGAGGAGAAGGTCAACTTGTAGAGCCAAGTTCTCATCCTTCAAGAAGACAGATTATACCATCACCACAAGCTTCAAGGAGGCATTCACCAAGTATGGCTCATGAAGAGAGTCATGAACATATTCCTACAGAAGATGAAGATCTCAGAAAGGCTTTCATGAAAATGAGATAAATGATGAAACTCTTGATGGAAGAAATGAATACAAGGTTGAAAGGTGAAGGCTCCAACCCTTCAAAGCACAAGGGAGACAGTGGTGATAAAACTCCAAATGGAAATGGAGGGAATGGTGCTTCTCCACCACCCTCACCTCCTCCTCCTTCTTCTTCTTCTTCTACCAGTTCAATACCTCTTCCAAATTATCCAAAAGGACATGGTAAAACTCCTTCATAAAATCCTTTGTTAAAGCTTGATATTAAATTCAAATTGTCAATGTACAATGGAAAGATAAATGCTGATAAATTAGATAATTGGATTCGTCAGATTGAGATGTATTGTAGGATACAAAAAATTCAAGATGATGAAACTAAGATTCATCTTGCTTCTTTAAGATTGGATAGTGAAGCACTCATTTGGTGGGAAACCAAGACTCAAGAGGACATGAAGAAACATGGTAAAATTTTAACCTCTTGGAATGATTTTATTGTTGCAATTAAAAAACAATTTTACCCATTGGCATATATGCAAAAATCTACTATGGATTGGCAAAATTTTAGACAAGCTAAA
>SNQJ01S0043052.1:122505-135227 GCA_010110895.2 Picea sitchensis | reverse complement strand
AATCTTTCCAATGGGGAGGTGTGATCCAGGGGATCAAATTTTGCTCAAAATTCAAAGTGATCGGAATCGCTTCAAATCGAACAGGAGTGTACACCTCGTCGTCACGAACCCAATGCAACTCATTTGGGTTCAAATAGATGTCAGATGAGAGAGATATCACATTCTGTTCAAATCAACAAACATGTAAAAAAAATGCATTGACTATACAGTCCGTACGGATGCTGACGTGGTAGGACCATATGACACGTGGCAGGGCCATACAACACGTGGCTGGTGTTGGTTGTCAGTCGTGTGGAAAATTTGGCATATGACACGTGGCAATGGTGGCGAATGGAATGCTGACACGTGGCCCAATCAATGGCTGCCACATGTCACCCTGGTGTTGGTTTAAAATTTATGTTGTTGGCAGGATTCAACCCCACAACCTCCGGGTAGGGGTAACGTTTTGGGAAGGGTCACCCAACCGGCATGCCACTGTATGTTTCTTATTATATATATGGCAAAAAGTTTATTTGAATTGATATAGTTTTGATATGGGGTGCGGTCCATGGCCGGGGCTTAGCCCCGACCCCCGGTCATATGTGTATACAATGTAACCATCGGTGTGCGCCTATCCAACCATTACCATATGTAATTTAAACTTAACCCCTTTTATGTATTGTGCATGGATCATATGGTGGCCATGTGTCCATGGACTTGGCAATTAGGGGCTAAGCGTGTAACCATCCTACCCTTCGCACCGTTTGGCGGTTGCACCCAGTGCTGAGTTTTAACTCAAAAATGCACGTGGGGGCTAGGTTGAGGAGGCAGAGGTGCATTTTGGCGATCCAAAGACAACAAGTTTGAAGGGGAACTTCTAGGAAGCCTATCTTCTTCAATTTTTGGCCAAACGAGGTGCCGAAAAAGCCCAGCTAGGGGTTTTTTGGATGTTCTGAAGCTATTGGAGCCATCTATTTGGAATTTTGAGCATTGTAAAACACATATTTTATCACTTTGAGAAAACAATACAAAAGATCCATTGGAAGCTAGACTAGGAGATGTAGCCCAAGAGAGGGGTGAACTCCTTTATCATTTGCTGTGTTATGTGTTTTCTGTTCACTGCTATTTGCTATTGTTTATATGCATCTTAAATGTGTAATTTTTATAAAAGTTGTGTTTGCAAAATTGATCCATTTGCATAAGAATACTTGGATTAAAACTTGCAAATATTTTCAAGAATACAAGTCTTCATCATTTTTAGATCATTGACACAACCAACCATTGCCTCCATCATCGATCTCTACAACTTCTGAAACCCACACACCCATGTAATGAAGCTAATTGTGTTTCTTATGAAGCACATCACGACTACGTAGTTTCTGAGCCATATATTTCCTTAGCCTTTGTTGTTTCTACCCATGTTTTCTCTGGACTGGTGTGGCTTGCTATCATTACTAGAGCCTTACCCAATTTTTGTTGCAGAGGTTACCTGCTAGTCTTAGGAACTAGAGAGAAGAGGCAAGTTGTCAGGCCTGTGAGAAACTCTCTCTAGGTGAGAGAGTGTGCTGAGGAGGTGAGTTCTCTTGGAGGGAGTCCCGTAGCAGCTATAGTACTCTGAGACTTTTGGTCCATCCTATTGTAGAAGCCCTGTAAGAGAGGTGGACAATCAATGGACTTGTGATAGTGAAGGTGTACACTCCTGGGGTGGGACAGGTGTGTGGGCAATGAGGGTTTGTGGGTTGTGAACGTAATTGGCTCCTTGGAGAAAATCCTTCCTGTTGATCTGTGCAACTTTCCCATTGTCCTTGCCAAGCCTAGGAATCCCTTTCCTGATGGAGTTTAGTCCTAGCTCGGGGGTGATCGACTATTGAGTGTGATGAGTAGTGTGGTCTAAGGATGGGAGGTTCGTGGAAGGTATGCACGCAGTTGGTTCTCATCTATTAAAATATAAGTACCAAATATATGTTCTCTATATGGTGTGTATCTTGATTCAAGTTTTAATGTTATTGGAATTGTCTGTATTTATTGCATGTATCTTTTAATGTTGTTTCTGCATGAATAGGTGCATGAACAAAATGTTATAACTGTTAAATTGAATTAGATAGATATGTATATAAATATATATGAATATCAAATGTTATCTCTATTTATTCTCGTTAAGTTTTATATGTGAATATTTCTGCAAAGTTATTCGGTGGCATGGCATGGCCTATTGGTTCAAGGCCGAGAACAGTCACAAAATGGTATCAAAGAAAAAAAACAAATACATAGTTGTTTAGGTATCATTTCCTGGCAGATGTTTGAGGGCTGGGGACATCACAATTTTACTCTTGCAATTTGTGCTCAACATGATCCTATGTATAGAGTTCCTATTCATCAAGTGAATCAACATGTTTTCCATCATTTTGATAGAAACATGAATTTACTTCATTAAAAAAATTGGGAGAAGATTGATAATCTCTCAATTTTCCAAATGTGCTATGTTTCCCATGAATCTTATCCTAGAATCCAGTTTTTCAGAGGGATTTAAGGACCTATCTGTAAAAGGTGTAAGAATGCATGAGGTTCCCATCATTTCTCTCATTGGAATAACATGGATCTTGGTGACCAACCTCATGTTCTGAGAGTACTTACCCAAGTTGAAGAGGTGATAATAACACACATTAATCTAATATTGTAAGTGATGCATGCTCATGGTGGGAAATAAAAATATATTGGCCACATAATTAACTTTCCACAAGATATTTCTATGATTTCCTTTTCACAATGTGTTGAAGATATTGACATCCTAATTATGAGGATACATGAAGACCAATTTAAATATTATGTGTTGGACACACCGACCACACTAAGAGGGGGGGGGGTGAATCAGTGTGAGGCTCTTTTTACACTTCTTACAAAAATTTAGTTAGCAATCACCATTTACCCATTATTTCCATTCACACTTAGTTGCTTGCATGAAAACATATCTCAACAACATACATAACCAATAAATAACTTTGAACCATCACAATAATGAACAAAAATAGCACCAGATATATGTTTAATATTTTTGTATTATATGTTACATGATACTACAATCTCAGGTTTTATCAGCACCAACAGAAAAGAGCACCAACTCAAAGAGAGAACCAACTCTCAATTGCAATACCCAACCTACATATCTCAACACCAACAAAGATGTGATGAATCTAACCTTCAAGTACAAGACACAACTTGTAGACACAAAGAAATCTCTCAAACTATACCAACAGTATATACCAATACAAGTGCATCAAATATGCATAACACAACCTATCAAAATAACCTGTCACCTGAACCTGTCTCATCAATCTCATAATCAAAATCTGATCTGCTCAAAAAGATCAATCATCAAGTCAACTCTCAACCATATGAAAAATATCACCAAGTTAACCAACAAGATACCTCTAGCAATACACCATACTCTCCATAAACCAAATACCATAAACTCTTACATAAGACCATGTTCCAAAACCATACCTTTAATCCTGTAGCAATCATGAAGACCTATACCATACCATGCAACAATTGGAACAATGCAAATATGATGTGGTTACCGAACTGCAAACTTTCTGCAGCTGCCAAATCCATTGTCATGGTTTTGCTGTCGCGATTCTGCTGTTGCAATTCTACTGCCGCTATTCTATTGTCATGGTTCTGCTGATGCAATTATGTTGCCATGGTTTTGATGTCGCGATTCTTCTACTGCGATTTTTCATCCATAGTTTTTCTGCCACGATTTTTCTCTATCAATAATACCTTCCCAAAT
Source organism: Picea sitchensis (assembly GCA_010110895.2). Taxonomy (NCBI): domain Eukaryota; kingdom Viridiplantae; phylum Streptophyta; class Pinopsida; order Pinales; family Pinaceae; genus Picea; species Picea sitchensis. Next base: position 131,458 of record SNQJ01S0043052.1, on the reverse strand, counting down.
AACCTTTCACAAATGGATATTCAATATGCTTAAAGATCATGTTCATAAGAGACCCTTGGTCTCTTATTTATACTTCTCCAAGTAGCTTCCTCTAGGGGTTATCTTCTAACCAACTTACCCAACTTCCTTCTTTTGTGGCTAACCCACTCCTAACTACTTTGTCCACTTACAACCACTTTATCCACAAATAGTAAACTCTCAACTTCTAGTTGCAACTAATTTATTTTAATTGTTTTCTTGTTGCAACCACTTAACCCATGACTAACCAGTTTAACTGGTCTAATTCTTCTAGGATCTTCTAGAATAATTTGACTTCTTTGACCTTCTAGGGGATTCTAGATAACTCATGAGGGTTATTCAACTTCACATGGCCATAACACTCTAACCGTGAGGAGTTATGTGACATTCCACATATCACCATAAACGACATGCCATATACTATCCATATGGAATAGTTTCTCCCACAAATTCACTAATCATTACATTATTACTGAATCAAAATTGGGTTTCCTAACCACACTCTTGGGCTACTCAACCACCTAGACAATTGGAATTCACAAAGTGTCTTCCCATGAGGGATTTCACCATAAGGGGACCACTTTGGAGTTTATCCATTTGGTTCTTCCTATCAACCATGACATGACAATAATGATACAACTCACTTTAAAATAAACACATCATTATGACACCACTTGACATCAACCCTTTGATAAAAATTACATCAATGAACATATAACCAATAATCAATATATCAATGATACAAACACATCACTATGGAAATGCTTGACATCAATCCCTTGACATCAATGACAACATAGTACAAAAATCTCCCCCTTTGGAATTGATGGCAAAACCAACATTGATGTCAACACCAATCATTGATGGAAACACCGAGACATGACAATGCTCATGCTACCTCTATGATCATCGCTCCTCATCAATATTCATCTCTCCACATCAATGTGACTATCTCTCCCCCTTTGACATCAATGGAAAAGGGTATATCTCTTTGGGGCTACTCCCCTTGACTGAACTATCCCTGAGGCTACTCCCTCTGGCTACACGGTCCTGTGGACTTCTCTTCATGTAGATGATGAATCTATCCTCCTGGAATAATACCTCTGTAACCAATCAAGGGAAAACTAATAACTCCACATGTGGGTATATCTCCCCCTGTCTTCTCTACAACATGCTAGGTAATCATTGTGAACAATATGATACCAATGTATTATGGTTTTGTTGTAGATATTGTTGCTCTACCAAAACACTGATCAATTGCTCAACAATACTACATCAATAATACCATGCTATTCCTATGACTATCATTGGACATGTCCATGCATCAACCATCTAAACTCATGTCCTACCATACATCAAGTGTATGTGAATCATACATACTATCTCATGAATCAATCCATGAAGCAAACAATATGTCAACAACGAATAGTGAATCATGAAAAAACCATCAACAATGTACATCCTATGCCATACCATGTGCCAATCATGCACATCAACCATGTACATCAATACCATATAATATATCATAAGATATCATCACTAAAGTGTACTAACCATGTTCCAAATGTGTGTCAAGATCATCAATAATATCATCAACCATATAGCATGTCAACCATGTGTCATTTCACTCATGATATGCCTCTATCAAATGCCACAACCCATATTTCAAGAAAAGTATCTCAACCATCAAGCATCAATCATGTACCATATACCATCAATAAAGTGCATCAATCAAGCACCAAACAATTCAACAAGATGAACCAAAATCTAGATATCCATACACCTATGCCACATCTTCCATATGCCAACCAACAAGTTCCTCTAACAATTTACACAATGTGTACCAATCATGCATTATTCATATATCAAGTTGTGACTCATCATATGCCAACCATGTACATCATCCAAGTACCATACATCATAAATCATGAAATGTATCTCACCCATATGCCAAGAATGTGTGCCAGATGTGTATCAACCTTGTGCTTCAACCATATACTAAAGATATATGTCAATGTAACCAACAAGAGTCCTCTATCAATACCAACATGCCAACCAAGTGTCATATGCTTCAACCATCTACCATGAACTATGTGCCAATGTATCCAAGATATGTCTCACCAATGTATTCAACATGTACATCAACCAATATGCCAAATACATACACCAATACATCCAACAAATATGCTTCTAACAATACATCACAAGATATGTAAATGGATCTCACATATGTACCGGTCAGGTACTATAACAGATCTACCTCAAAACATTTAATACATCAAATATAATGCAACAATATTACCTCTAAATATGTACCAAGAGTGTCCCTCAATAGATCAATGATATATCTCTAGATAACATCACATCATCATGATATATCTCATAAAAAAAGTTCCATGAGATCACTAAGAAAATGGCTCAATCCATAACCTAGGGTTAGTACCATGCATACATAATAGACCTCAAGCATATGGTCCAAATCTCAACCATATATCATCACCATACATTCATACATACAAACATGAAAACCTAACGCATATAATTTTAGACCCTGTATAAACTATGTTGTAGCATAAAACCATGTTGCAACTCATCTGTACACCCCCTTTTCTAAGGGATTTACCTCATGTACATGACTTCATCGCATGCATCTCACATATGTACATGAAATTTATTCAGAAATACAACGTATATACGCGATTGTTACCATAGGATCCCACATATGCCTAAGAAAATGTATGGCTTGAGCTTGCCTCATGGCCACCATTCAGTTCTGGTGGTTCAGTCTTCTTCATCCACTTCTAAAAGTGTCTAGATTTCTTTTTACTTGTACTTTGAGTTTCCATCCTTTCAACATTCTCTTCCTTCCAAGTTACATGTTCTCTTCTTTCCATGCTACATGAAGCACTCCTCATTGACTGTCTCCTTGAATTCCAACAATCGTGAGATTTGTGGCCAAACCCACTGCAACTGTAACATCTCATGTTGTGACAATGAGCAACAATGTGTCCCACTTGATTACATCTCCAACATCTTAAGATGTTTTTGAATCTTTCAACATATTTCCTTGCATAATTTCTGCATTCCAAATCTTTGTGACCATATTCATTACATGAAAAGCAATGACCATGAAAAATATTTTCATACCTTTTCTTTGGTGTCCACCTTGAAGATGGCTCTCTTCTTGAATTTTCTTTGAGGTGTAGAACCTACTTCTTTACTTCCAAATTTTGAAAACTAAGGACTTACCTCATGCTTCTAAGAAGTGCTAGCTTCAAAGTGTGTTGCTTCCTTGTTGTATCCAAGACCTGAATTATCATTAGGTGATATTTGACAGCTCAAGATTTCATCAAGAATTGTCAAACTATTCATGAACCTATTGAATTCTCTGCTTTCCTTATGGATTCTTCAATTTGGGTCTTGACATTGACATTGACTTCAAGGATTTTTCTAAGATCATCATATACCTTCTTATTTTCTTTTGCTTGATGAATTATACCAATCTTTAGTCTCTTGATCTCTTCTTGTTGTTTCATGAGTATTTTCCTTAGTGCCATGGTATGCCTTTGGTACTTTCCTAGGGAATCCTTAATGTATTAATCAAAATCAAGATCAAAATTATACCGATCATATTATAATTCTAACACATCTAATATTTTATCTTTGAGCTTCAACAAATCTTCCTCTTCATCTATAAGATAATTGTTACATGATTCTACATAACTTTCTTCTACTTGTGTGTCCATGTATCTCCTTCAAGCTTGTAAGGATTATAGTGAAGGCCTTCTTTGATACCAATTCTTGTACACACCAGCCACAGTGAGAGGGAGGGGTGAATCAATGCAAGGCTCTTTTTACACTTCTTACAAAATCTTAGTTAGCAATCACCATTTACTCATTAGTTCCATTCACACTTAGTTGTCTGCATGTAAACATATCTCAAAAACATACATCAACAATAAAGAACTTTGAACCATCAAAATAATGAACACAAAGAGAACCAGATGTATGCTTAATATTTTTGTATTATATGTTATAGGGGACTACAATCTCAGGTTTTACTAGCACCAATTTAAAAGAGAACCAACTCAAAGAGATCACTAACTCTCAATTGCAAGACCCAACCTGCATATCTTAGAACCAATCGAGATATGAGGAATCCAACCCTCAAGTATAAGACCCATCTTGTAGATAGAAATAAATATGTCAAATTGTACCAACAGTCTATACCAAGACAAGTGCATCAACTATACATAACACAACCTATCTCATCAATCTCATCATCCAAATTTGATCTACTCACAAAGATCAATCATCAAGTCAAATCTCAACCATATGCACAATATCACCAAGTTAACCAACAAGATACCTCTATCAATACACCATACTCTCCATAAACCAGATACCATAAAACCTTACACAAGACCATGTGCCAAAACCATACCTTTAATCCTGTAGAAATCATTAAGGCCTATACCATACCATAAAAAAATTGGAACAATGCAAATTTGATGTGGTTATCGAACTGCCAACTTTCTACAGCTGCCAAATCCGCTGCCACAGTTTTGTTGTCGTGATTCTACTACCATGATTTTTCTGTCACGATTATGCTATTGTGATTCTGCTATAGCAATTTCATTGTCACGGTTCTACTACCATGATTCTTCTGTTGTGGTTTTGCTACCGTGATTCTTCTGCCACAGATTTTCTCTATCAATAATACCTTTCCAAATAACATTTCACAAATGGATATTCAATATGCTCAAATATCATGTTCATAAGAGACCCTTTCTCTCTTGTTTATACTTATCCAAGTAGCTTCCTCTAGGGGTTATCTTCTAACCAACTTACCCAACTTCCTTCTTTGGGGGATAACCCACTTCTAACCACTTTGTCCACTAACAAACACTTTATGCACAAATAGTAAACTCTCCACTTCTAGTTGAAACTAATTTATTTTTAATTGTTTTCTTGTTGCAACCACTTAACCCATGACTAACAAGTTTGACTGGTCAACTTATTCTAGGATCTTCTAGAATAATTTTACTTTTTTGACCTTCTTGACCTCTTCAACCTTCTAAGGGATTTTAGATAACTCGTGAGGGTTCTCCAACTTCACATGGCCATAACTCTCTAACCATGAGGAGTTATGTGACGTTCCACATATCACCAGAAACGACATGAAATATACTATTCATCTGGAATAGTTTCTCCTACAAATTCACTGATCTTCATTACATCATGCCTTAGTAAAACTTAGGTTCCCTAACCACACTACTGGGTTACTCAATCACCTAACCATTTGGACTTCACAAAGCATCTTCCCGTGAGGGCTTTCACCATAATGGACCACTTTGAGAACTTTATCCAAGAGCATTTTCTCGTGAGGTATTTTACCATAAGGGGGCCACTTTGGAGTTTATCCATTTGGTTCTTCCTATAAACCATGACATGGATTCAATGATACAACTCCATTTAAAATTAACACACAATTATGGCACCACTTGACATCAACCCTTTGATAAAAATTACATCAATGACCATATAACCAATAATCAACATATCAATGATACAAACACATCACTATGACAATACTTGAAACTAATCCCTTGACATCAATGAAAACATAGTAAAACATTATGAATGTTATGTCAAGAGATCAATGGTGTTGGATGCATCGCATTACAAAATTCAAGTGGATAAATGTTATCTGGATGTTCAAATTGGCATGGATCCAGTTGTTTCTTTCCTTGAGAGACCAATAGATGTGTCAACCAAGATTAAATTCCAATGACTACCCAATGAATGGAGAGAAGTGGAAGAAATAAGAACATTTATTAAAAATGAAAATTCCACACCTATTCAACCATTGGATATCCAATGTATTGGTTTGTCTCCCATCAATAATATAATAAAAAAGGGTTATTAGACATGGAATTCCCCACATTATTCTCCACTAGTGAGGTTGATTGCTTGCATCCACATATTTGTATATTGCATCTACTCAGATACTTTGATTGGAGATTTGAAAACCATCCATGCTTTAAATATTTCTTGTTGAACATGATTATGTGTCATTGTAAGAAATAAACTACTATAGTCATTGCAAATAATAATATACACGACAACTCACCTACAATAATTCAATACTTACATCAACAACTCATGGATTTATCTCACAATAAATTGCTTGAGTAATTTATGTGGATTGGTTCTTATCTTAGAGATACAAGGGATTATTGGACAAAGTGTAGTACGGAACTCACTGACATGATATTACAAATATTCCTATATATATAATTTCATTATCACACTAGTTGTTTTCGTTTTTAAAATATAAAGTAGTAAGAATAATAATATAAAAACTAATTAATCCGAACATGTGTAAAAATCATAACATGATTGCACATAACACCATTTTAAATAGATTATAATTTTATTTAAATTAATATCAATTCCAAATTAAAAGAATTGCTATAATAATTACCGCGATTTATCTTTTAGTCTGCCTAACTTGAAATTTGAGCACAAACCCTACTTCTGTCAGTTTTATAACCTTGTAATGTCCACGAGTTGACAACCCTACCAATGTCAATGGATACTCTCTTTCTCCAACAAACCTCAAGCCACAATGAGGTTGTATGAAAGGTACCAATATAGAAAAATGAGAGAAGAGTCAAGTAACTATGCTTGAGAAGAAATCCCCACTTCATAATTCTCTTCAATAGCCCAAACTCTTCAATACTCACCAATACACTAGTACATATTGTAAAAATTCTGACGTTCTATTTGCGGCGTTATGGACAAAATTGTCCATATTGTCGCAAAATAGAGAAAATTAAAAAAAAAAAAAATCATACTGCCCGATAACATCGATATTGCCACGTTTACTTCTCTCTTGCCACGTTGACGTCACTCTTTCCATGTTGATTTCGCTCTTTCCATGTTGACGTATCTCTTGCCACGTTTTCCACCTATTCGTTTCGCTTGCCACATTTATGACATAGACGTCTCTCTTGCCACATTTGTGAAGATTGTTGTTGCAATTGTGACGTTGTGTGGAAACTAGGTTTTCCCCCTCCAACGATCACCTTAGTATGTTGGCCAAGTCAAAATATTAATGGTCACTTAGGTTTTTATAACATCAAAATTGCGATGTTATAAAATTTATAAATATGTTGCATTTGACGGATGTTGCAACAAGTTTTCTATAATAACGATGCTTCAAAAATGGTTTACGTGTCTTCTTGGTGAACAAAAAATAGGTATTTGTTTCAATATAAGTTTGTGGGGAAGAATGTCAGAAAACATTAGAGCTGGGAAAATAATTAAAGAGGGTGAAAAGGGTGACGATAAATGTTATTTCCCTTGCAAAAATTGTTGTACTAGAGTACGTCCTGAAAGAGTTTTAATAGCAACAACTACAAAACATTGTAGAAAATATGGGCACATGGACGGAGGATCAAATGAATATCGTCTGATGGTATATTCATTCATTATCTATTTTAATATTTATTGTATTCTCAAATTTTTATAATGTTTTATACATGCACTAATTTTTCATGATTGTTTGTAATTATAAAGTTAGATTTGCCCCCTAACTTTATGCTGAAAGCACCAAGTAGTAGCACAAATGATGTTGTAGTACAAGATGAAGAACTTGAAGTAGATAATGAAGATCAAGTTAATGATCCCATGGAAGTAAATGACAATAATAACATAGTTCAAGATGACGAGACAAATCAAATGATTCAAGACTTATTCGGTCATTGAGATGAGGATCATGGGGACAATAGTGATGGTATTTATGATGAACCTCTGATTGAAAAGGAAAATAAACAACTTTATAAAGGGTCAAGAGAAAATATTCTCTCCATTACATTGTTGCTAGTGAATTTGAAAGTTACGAATCATTTGTCTAACACTTGTATGACACAGATCCTATGGGGAAAGCGAAATGAATCATTTGTCTAACACTTGTATAACATTAATTTGTTTTAGTGTTAATTAATGTGTAAAATAAAAATGCAATATTTACAATCCCTATTCTTTACATTAACTAATTATTTTTTATGATTTAGATTGTTGGGTTAATTTTTGTTACCCTCGTCAAATATTTTACCTCACACATATTGAGATTTACATGCCATTATGAAAGACATTGGAATGGAGTATCAAAGTATAGATGCATGTCCTGATGATCATATTATATATTATGGACAACATGCATCGAAAACAGAATGTCTGGTATGTGGTATCAGTGGATATCAAACTGATCAAGTAACAAAAATTGTCCCTCGAAAGGTTCTCCGACATATTCCCATAATTCCACGTTTGCAGCGACTGTTCAGGTGCCAAAGCATAGCACAGTTTATGGATTACCATGCATGAAAGATAATTGAATATGGCATTCTTCGAATGCCTGCAGATGGTTATGCATTTAAGGAAATTGCTGCAAAATGGCCAGAATTTATAGATGAACCTCGTAATGTTAGGATTTCATTGGCAACTGATGGTGTTAATCCATTTGGAGAGATTCAGTCTGTTTACTTAGTATGGCCTATTTTTGTTATCAACAATAACATTCTTCCTTGGATTTCAATAATGAGGGAGAACATAATGTTGACAATGATTATTCCAGGTATTTGTTTACATTAATTTTTCGAATTAAAATTTTTCTTTTCTCTTTTTTGCATAACATGTTTTATTTATTTATTTATGTATATATACATACCATGGTAGTAATTTCGTGTAATTTAAAACAATTAGGTAAGTACCAAGTTAAAGATATGAATGTGTATATCGAGCCTCTTATCGACGAGCTACTAAATTTATTGGAGGGAATCACTATGTATGACATTTGTAAACCAATTGGGCAGAAGAGATTTCAATGTCGTGGAATACTTTTATGGATAATTCATGATGCCCCAGGACT
>SNQJ01S0043052.1:95652-109886 GCA_010110895.2 Picea sitchensis | reverse complement strand
CCCCACTCACCTATTGCCAGTCACATCCTGTCCACCTATTATCCACTCACTACCCTCCACGTCACCTCCATATACCCTTTACCCACTCATTACCCTCCACCCCACTCCCGATATGCCCATTGGCCAATCAATGTGGTCAGCCATGACCGTTAATGGGATGACTCGTCATCCACTCCCTAACAGACACCTGTTCACTCAATCTCATTTTCCACCATTGTTGCACTATTCACAATCCAAACATAGCCGAAGCCACATGTTCTCCATTCTATTCTGTCAATGACTGCCATTAACACCTGGTAAACACAGTTAAACATCATTTTTTTTAGTTTTGCAGGTATCAGTCAGATCAATGGCGCCCAAATCCAAATCTTCAGAGATCGAAGAGAATCCTTTCCTCCCTCCTCATGTCGACTTGGATCGAATACCTTTGGCTGATAAAGACTACTTGATTTCAAAGTAGAAGTGTGAATTCAACTTCTTTGAATTGCACTTCTGGTTCAGAGACACTTTTTTGGACTAGAGCGACGAGATTGGACTCTGGGAGTCCAATCTCCCATTGTGCCTATTCCCTCAGACATATCACTTCCCTGATTTCTCTCTAAAATTCCAGGCACACTATCTCCCTAGACAAAGAGCCATTGTTTCGTCATCTGGTGAAACTCTTTTCACCATTACCCCAGAAACGATAGACCAGATGATAAAAATTCCCAGAACCGACCCCGTCTGCCCTCTTTCCATCGAAATTATGACTGAGATGTATCAGAAGCTATATTTCCCATAGAGAGCTCAAATCTTTGAGATTTTCCTCCCTAGAAGTGCCTAATTACCCAAAAAGAATCCACCTACCATTCCTCCATCTTCTCAGTGAAAGGAAACTAGATTATTTCTTCCCTATAATGTCTACTAGGATACTGTTCAGACGAGTGGGTAGACGAACCCATCCTGGGTTTTCTATCCATATTTTCCACCGAGGAGAAGGCTACTACACAGTTCAATTTCAACCAGTTTCTGGCCGACAACATTCATGAGAAGCTCTTCAAGTTTTCTACAGAGGGCATGTTCAGGTATTCTTTGATATTGGCATACAGGTTCCTATTTTTCCAAGCAGAGAAGTTTTGTTCCCCCCCGTAGAAGATAGACTAAGATGGTGACCCATAACCTGTCACATCCTCGACATTATTACTGAGAAAGAACTCATCTGAGTTCAATTTCAAGAAGTTCATTGACCTGTTTTACCATCCAGTGGTAAGCATTCTTAGTGGACGATTAGAACCCGGGATAAATGAAGAAATTCAAAGGATTCTACACTTGTCAGACCTTACTAAAACAGGTGACTGGTACCTGTACTAGGATCACATAGAAATCAGGGTTTACGGCTATGAACTGCCACATTACAAGCTTCCCAAGTATTTTCCTGTCAGAATATTTGCTCTGGAATATATCAGGGAGATGATCAATTCAGATGACATTCATTTTCTAGCTTTTAAAAAGAAACAGAAGATCAGGATCAAAGGTTAGACAGGTTCCTTCATTTGCAATAGTAGAGATGCAGGATAAGAAGCAAACAAGTTTTTACAAGAGATGAAGTTCAAACAAAGTTTCTCATGGCACTACGATCACTGTGGTATCATTTCAGAGACTAGATTGAAGAAAAAAATTTCCCCTTATGCTCACGTGCCTAAACCAGAGATAGAAAGATACATGAACTAGACAGAATGGGAGGAAAACACTCTGATTGACATTGAACAACATCTTTCTCTTGCCATCATTTCACAAACTGTAACTCCACATGTACCAGTAGAGAAAAGGCACAAGAAATAAGTATCTCCCTCAGTCACTGAAGTCTCAGCAGAGGACTTCCAAGTTTACAGGAAAAGACCCAAGGCCAGTCATACACCTAACAGGTCTGGAGGGAAAGAAAGTCAGGAAGCAAACAAATGATGTCCACTTCCTCATCAAAGAAGCAGACTGATACAAAATTGATAACCTAATCCTCACAGGAGTCTACAGGGCTCAATATTTTTTAGAAGTATAACTTAATCAAGAAGAAAAATGAGATGTTGACTAATAGTACCTATGCTCAATTCTGGAAACAAACATCTACAACCCAAAACAATTTTCTCTCTTCATTTTACACAGAGAAAGGGAGGATGCACATGGCATTCTTGTAGGCACATGTGCTTCAACCTAAAACAATTTATGATTATAAAAGGTCAACTTTTGAGTTTGATGTCGAAGAGGAACATCCAGCCGACCAAATGGATATGCACAGACAGACGGGAGAAATGATTTTCACCACCCTGGCCAATACCTCCATGACTTCTGCAAAAGTTACAGGTCTCCCTAAATAATGTCCAAACTCAGCTGAAGTTGGAGAAAGTGTCTTCTTTGGAAAAGATAACAAGATAAAATCTCTGGAGGAATTAGTACTCAAAATTGGATATAATCCATCCAATGTCAAAGCAACAGAAGAACTCCTCAATAAGAAGAATGATGATATAGAATCCTTAAGGAAAAAACTAAAAATTCATGCTACAGAAGACCCACATGCGATGGAAATGGTTGAGACTGAAGGCCATACGGAGGAAATGTTGAAACTAATCATGGATTAGAATGCACAGATCAAAGAGATGGAAGCCGAGCTAGAGAAACTAGTCAAAGAAAAAGAGAAGAGTATGCCAATGACAGTTATTCCACTGGATGTAGTTCCCATCACAAGTATCCATACAACAACAACAACCACCACAGTGGAAAGTCTAGAAGCAACCTTAGTAAAAACCACAAATGCATTAGAAAAGTTGGCAAATTCCATGGAGGACATGTCTCTACAAGGATAGAAAATTAGAAGACTGGAAGATGAGATCAATAACCTCCAACAACTGAAGTCCACTTTTCAATCAAGTTATATAATTGAGATGCACAAGTCTGAGAGGCTCAAGAAAGAACTTCAGAAGCTGCAGAAGGAGACAATCATGGCTAAGACACTATCAGAAGCCAAGGAAAATATTTGGATGGACATCTGCAAATCCATGACAGAAATTTGTCCACTCATACAAATCATGTTTAAGTAGCATGAAATGGTGCAGAGAAGCAAACAATCCATTGATAAGATAAGATGAAAATTGAGAGAAAGGCCTACATAGGAAAATGAGATTATCATATTCTTGAATTCTAAAACAAGAGAGGAGCTAGAGGCCTTGGAAATTGAGGATAGGACATAAACTATCCTTGAGGTAAAGAAAGTTATAACCAAGAGAGGATTAATGCTACAACTTGAGGAAATATCCCAAGCAATGAACATTGGAGTACAAAGGTTTTTCATCAAAATAGATTCACTACATAAGAAGGGGCTCCCAGGTTTATTCGTGATCAATGATAAGTTGATTACTCTCTCCGACTAAAAAAAAAATATCATCACAGTGGAAAAATATGGCTCTAAGTTTGTAGGGATACAAGGAAGCATTATTGGCAAAGGATTCTTGGAGACTCTGCATTTGGACTTGAGCATCCAGCACAAGATCAAGTACATTTTCATCACCAAGACCACCTTCATCGAGTACACAGAGATGGATGAAGTATATCAAAGGTTACTCAAAGTTACCATTCCTAGTCAAAAGAGATGGGATGACCTGTGTTCTTTGATTGAGTAGTGATGAGGTGTACATCTGAGTCATCATATGGAACAGTCATAGTCAATTCAAAGATGAATCACCAACCACCTTTCTCAAAATCAACACCAAGGATTTGATAGGATCATTCAACATTTCTACTTTTTCGTAAAATGTAATCTAGTTAGTTAGATTTTTCTCCACCATATCTTGATCATTAATGGCAGGATCAAATGAAATTTTTCTATAAATACTTTAGACTTCAAACTATTAAGGGTTGATCTTTACGCCCAAGAAATTTGTAATCTATAATCTTTTTGAAGATATCTACCAGTAATAAAAAAGGACGATTCACAGGATTTCTGTGTGTTGATGTTGGTGATGTTTACTTCTCTTTGTTAAATGTTTATCTTACTTTGTTATCATTCTGTTTTCTGTCTCTGATAATTTAAAATAAGTTTAAGTGAAGAATTTATCTTCAATACTCTATTTCTGGATTTTAAAGATATGAATGCTATTATTCTGATATTGTAATAAAGAAATTCTTGAATGCTTCTTTATTGTGATTGACTATCTCACCTTTTTCTACCTTTCATCGCTTTAATTCTAAAATATCCAACATTTTCATTATCTCTCCCTCTGAAGAAACCTAATAAAATCTATTTTCTGATTTCAATCCTTAACACAAACCCCATAGCCTGATGGATGTGTAAGAAAATTTTCAGTGATATTTATAAAACAAAACAACACACTTCTATCAACTTAATTAGCTTAACACATAAAACCCGAACATATCTAAATCTTACAGAGAGATCCCTCTCTAAAACTGGCAGGGCTATATCCAAGTTTTGAAGTGGTTGGGTAAGTTACCTTTGTTAAATGTCTTCTACCCCTGATAACCTCTAGGAATTTACAGAGTGCTAACATAGTGGCGACCATACTGGGGAATGAACAAACTTTCCATCCTACGATTTATTTTCCCTAGATAAAGAAAACTTTATTTCTGAACAAATCATAAAATCTAACTTACAAAGAGATAAATGTTTAGAGGTTGTTGAAGTTTGTATATATTAATTTAGATTTCTTAAAATTTAAAGTTCTATCTCCTAAAAGAGTCTACACTAGATCTCACCCTGATCCAGAACCTGTAACAACAATAGATGATCCAGAAAAGTTACTCAGAAAAAGAAACATCGTAGAAGGTTCTGGGAGTCACAGTCCTCTTCATAGGTCCACTTCTCTCCCAAAGAATCTTGTCGCTATCCAAGATATTGAGTTTGACATATCCTTTGAGAAAATCCTTTTTAGAACCAAATTTGACAGCTTTGAAAGTGAAACAGTCCTAGATCAAACCATCTTACAACCCAGGACCCCTGAAATACTTTCTCCCAGAGAAGATTTTGATCAACAGTTTCTTCAAGAGTTCAACAAGTTAGAAGATCTAGTAGCCAATCTTGATCAAGATTTGTACAAAGCCCACTTCCAATAGTCAGTTAAACTTTCGTCCCTGACTATTGCTGCAGATTCTATCAAGCCTCAAGTAGCTCACTCCATCCCTCTCATCCCTACATCTCCTACATATTTTGTTACTTCTCCACCAATTACACAAGTTGTTGTTCAACCTCCTCCACCAATCATGGAAGCAAGATATGCTCCCTTGGTGTTGGTCGCTCCCTTACATGCAATGCCCCATGACTATCAAACCATACTTCCTTAGTTTCATGGTACTGGACCTCTTAATGCACAACAACATGTTGATAAGATGAATGATTAATTTGATTTGCAGGAATTCGGTGAGGCAGACGTCGAGATGAGACTTTTTTCATAGAGTTTAATCGATGAAGTCGAAAAATGGTTCAAAGATTTACGCCCTACTTCCATTGTTGAAATTGCTCCTTTTCAACAAATTTTTCTCAACAGATGGGAGGTAAAGAGAAAACCTCTCCAAATTTTATCAGAATATGAAAATATCAAAAGGAATCAAGGGGAAACAATGTAGGATTACTGCATTCGTTTCAACAATCTTTATAATGCCATTCTAGCTGATATCAAGCCTCCTCAAGGTTTGGCCTTAATCAAGTTCCCTAATGGATTTGATGTTGATATGTCCTACCAATTAAGGGCAAGGAATTATGTCACCTTAGAAGACATGCAGAAAAGTGCAGTGAGTGTGGAAGAAAATCTATTAGCCAGAAGAGCCAGGCAAAGAATAGAAAGAAGGGTTACAATCAAAGAAGAGACTTTCGCTTCTTCTTCATATGCTAAACTAGATTCTATAGTTAGAACTATGGAGAGAATGATGGAAAGGATAACCATCGCTGAAATAAATCCACCCAGAGAAAATCAACATGCTCCTCATATTAGAAATCCAAATTTCAGAAGGAACCCTCCCGAGATCAGACAGAGAGACCCCAAAGACCAAAGGGAACAAAGAGGGTCTGATCAACAGATTAGACCTCCTCTTCAAGAAAAATATGCTAACGAAGGGGAAGAGATAATAGAGGAGTTGGATGATATTCACATAAACCTCATGGGTGTTAATGATAATGAGTCCATTTTTCTCACTCAGGAAGAACAAGAACTATTTCTACTTTCACAAACTGAGGTAAATGAGGAAGAGGAAGAATCAAAACATCAGGATTTTGAAAATGCTATAATGGAGGTCCATAGATAGTACAACTTTAGAAGCAATAAGACTAATGAAAATCCAACAAAGAAGGTTGTTGAGACTAAGAAAACTTCTGAAGGAAAGAAAACCTCAGATGATACCCCTAGGAAAGTCCCTGAGAAGAATAAGTTTGAAACTCCTACAAAAAGAAATCCTGAAGATTCATCAAGAACAACTCAAACAGAGGTTGCATCTACAAGTCAGACAAGTACTTATGCATAGAGAAATGTGGCTGATAAACTAGAATTACAGAGTCAAGCTAGAACTTCAACCACTTTTAGCCTAGAAAGTGAATTGACTAAATTGAAAATTCCTATTCCCCTATCAGAACTAATGAGAAAAAATGATTACATATCACAGGTGATCAAAGCATTAAGCATTGAACAAGAAATAGGTACAAAGGCATTGACATTGAGACAGTGGTACGTACAGATACTGTAAATGTTGTAGATGATCAACCTGAGTTGTTGTTCGGTCCTGAAGTCGATGGAAAAACTAACACTGGTTCTGTTCCTCCTTTCTACATCAGCATGAATATCCATGACAAGATGCTACACAACGCTATGCTTGATTCAAGCACTTCTCACAATCTAACGCCCAAAGTTGTGATGGAAAAGTTAGGGCTTGATATCACCAGACGCTACAAGGACTTTTACTCTTTTGACTCAAGCAAAGTCAAATGTATAGGGCTGATTAAATATTTGTGCATCACCCTGGATCAAATCCCAGCAAAAAACATGGTGATGGATATTGTGGTTGCAGATATTCCTCTGAAATATGGTATGTTGTTATATAGATCTTGGGGAGCTAAGTTAAAGGAAGCTTTGCAATTGGATATGTCTTATGCTACCATCCTGGTATTTGGACAATAGAGAAGATTGTACAAAGAGACTCTGATGAGGTATATGGTCAACATTCAGGAAAAACCACAAAACTACCCATTATGCTTTTTCCACTCTGATTTTGATTCATTCATATTGTAGAATGATGGTGACTTGGATAATCAAATTGCACAGTTAGAAGATGATACATCTAGCTCGAAGGAGAATCAAAAAATCACTGAGGAAAGTAAAACTATAACAACAGAAAGTGATGAACCAACATAATATTTCTAGAGTATGGATTTTGATGGAGCTATTAGCAAAGAGGGAGCTAGAGCTGGGGTTTGGTTGCATAATCATAAA
This sequence comes from Picea sitchensis, assembly GCA_010110895.2. Lineage (NCBI taxonomy): Eukaryota > Viridiplantae > Streptophyta > Pinopsida > Pinales > Pinaceae > Picea > Picea sitchensis. Next base: position 102,426 of record SNQJ01S0043052.1, on the reverse strand, counting down.
GCTAGGCATTCAGAAAGCCACTCTTACAAATAAATTTCCAATGCACCAATAACATAGCTGAGTATGAAGCCTTGATGCTCGGACTGAAGCTACTGAAGAAGGTTGGTGCCAAAAAGATTATGGTAAGAGATGACTCTGAACTTGTCATTAAACAAATCAAAGGTGAGTATTCAGCTAAACATCCTAGACTTAGAGCTTATAAGAATGTTGTTTTAGATTTTTTACAATGTTTCACCGAAGTTGACTTGCAGGTAATGCCCAGAGGATAGAACATACTAGCAGATAGATTGGCTACTTCAACAACCACATGAAAAATACCTTTCCATCCCAACCACCAATACATTGTAGAGGTGAAGTGCATACCAACTGTCTCAGATAACATCAGGTGCTGACAGGTATTTGGCAACAATGAACAAATTGAATATTTCCTGCAGAGTAAGAATGATTTTGAATGTACAAATATAGTTGTAGAGAGTGATGATGATAGTCTAAATAAACCATACTTAGAAAAAGATTGTGTAAATAAAGTAGATTCATATGAAATAAATGAAAAATACAAAGACTCTAATGTTTTTCAATTGAAGAATAATGTTTTACCTAGAGGTTTAGTTCCTTTAGAAGAATTGTTTGACTTTAATGATGTTTCCAAAAAGCCAAAGATTGAACCTAGTGGTAAAGAGGTCAAAGAATGTAATATAGGAACAGAGGAAAAACCCAAGATGATAAAAATATCCAAATATTTACCCCCTGAGAAAAAACACTAATACATTGAATTGTTTAAGGAATATGTAGATGTCTTTGCTTCGAGTTATGAGGATTCAAAATCTTATGACACAAGTATTGTACAACATAAGATCCCAATAAAAGAAGAACACAAGCCTTTCAGGAAGAAACTTAGGAGAATCAATCCAAAGTTATTAACCCTAATATATGAAGATATTAAAAAGATGTATGATGCCAAAATTATAGACCCCTTAAGATTTTCAAAATGGGTTTCCAATCTGGTTCCTACCAGAAAGAAGACTGGTGAAATTAGGCTTTGCATTGATTTCAAAAACCTCAACAAGGTTTCCTTCAAAGACAACTACCCTCTTCTTAAAATGGGTCACATCTTACAAAAGGTAGTTGGGGCCTGTAGGATATCTTTACTAGATGGTTTTTCTAGCTATAACTAGGTCCTTGTTGACGCAGGGGCCGCGCCACCCAGGCACGTCCGCTCTCACAGGACCTTCTTCTTCTCGGCCCAAAGAACTCGAAGGTTCTTCTATCTCCCTATTGGGAGATCTGCACCCACAGCATATCTATTCTGAGGTCTCCCTTTTACCACCGGGAGATCAGCTAAATCTCACTGTCTCGTGAGTTCGTGACTCAAAACCTCCAATTCAAATCTTGCGATATCCAATCTGACGATGCGGGTATAACTCCTTCCACATGCAACCATGGGTTAGGCTTAACTGTTAGCACCTTTTGCAACTTCGCAACCTCGCAATCTCGCGACCTCGCGACCTCGTCAATTGAACCGTCGAGTTTTCACCCTCCTAGTCCACGAGTCTCCGAGATGCGCGGTCCCACCTTATGCTCTGCCACACATCCACAAGAATCTCGGCTCCTCGGCACTTCGCGACTTGGCGTCCACACGAGTCTCGCTCCCCGGCACTTCACGTCTCGCTAATCCTTTGTGCCACCTGTATTCCACTCGTGCTCCACTATGGCCCACACTGCTCCAGTTGTCGGGATATCACCTTCTCACAACCTCGTGGTCCCCGTGGCCAAACTCTCGGACCTTTTCTTACGAGGTCCCGGGACATGATCCCTTGCTCAGATCCAACCGTCCTCCTGTATTCCGGATCCAACGACTGTCCTTCCCTCACTACCTCGCGACCTCGCGACTTGGAGTACCCAAATGTTGGACTCTCAACCTGTGAGCTCCTGAGTTCATGAGATCCATTGATCTCTCGCTACCTGTCCTCCTCAGATGGACAACTACGATATCCTCGCTCCTTCATCGCCTCGTGTCCTCACGCCTCGCGACTTTGAATACCCTATACTTGGACCTTTACCCTGCAAACTTCCGAGTTCGCGAGATCTCTTGATCTCCATCACCTGTCCTCTTGAGATGGACGGCTCCAAATATCTCTCCACTTCGCCACTCGCAACTTGGAGTACCCAATACTTGGGTTTTCAACCTGCAAACTCCTGAGTTCACGAGGCTTCCCAATCTCTGCCACATGTCCTATGCAGATGGATGGCTCACAACCTCTCAATGCTTCGCTTCCTCACGACCTCATGTTCCATGACTTTTAACGCCAATTTCTTAACCCTTCCTCTTACGAGCTCCCGAGATGCGAGGTGCCACCTGTCCTCCAATGGTTAGAATCTCGCTCCTCGTAACCTCGCGACCTCCGCGTCCAAACTCTTGAGCCTTTTCTCGTGAGGTCTTGATACACAATTTGGTGAACAATCCAATGGCTCTGACCAACTTGGATCAATGACACTACCCTTCCTGAGCTTTGAATCATTTCCATGCCTGCGCTGTAACTACCTTGCACCTCTGCAAGATCTGACGATCCCCGAAACTTTATGAAATCTCCTCAGAGGATTTTGACCGTCCGTTCTTCCTTGGTTACTCCCTGAGATGAACAAAGTGTCCTTCCACGAGACTCCTTCATCACTTCGCCAACCTGCGATGCTCTCCCTGGCTTCAAGACACACTTATCTACACTGAATCTTCAGTGACTCAGGGGTCTATCCCTCCTGAGCTTTGCCAAATTACTTCAACTTCAACGAGGTTCTTTGCACGCACTCCTTGCGGAAAGTCTGCAAACACCTCAACTGTTCGAGCTTTCCTGACTCTGCGTATGCCCGTAGCAGTAGTCCTTCAACACTTTCGCCCAGTTCCACGACTGAGACTCTCCTTAGCCTGCGCACTCCTTGCACGGCTTCAACAACCCGCTTTCACTTCTGAGTGGTTTTTGAGAACAAGAGTTTAACTCCTGAGCCTTCTGTCAATGCACTCCTTGAGGACGACTCAACTGCACTCCTTGCAGGAATCCTTTCTCAAAGAGAAACAATTTTAACTCACCTCTCTTCTCAGATTTCGATCTTAACACACGAAATCATACACACAGCATAATAACAAATGCATAACGGGGAGTAATATTCATAAGTAGAGCATTCAACACACATACACAAAGAATAACACAACAACCATGAATCTGAATCAACTTCTTCTATTAATTCAAGATCCGTACATGGGTGTTTTCTACAACTCTTCTGCTATTCTCCTATTCTCTAGACTCTTCTTCCTCCTGTTGCTAATTATTACAATGATACAAATGAGTGTGTCTATATTCGGTTTTCCCTCTTCCTTCGAGAACTATCAAATCTAAGAATTCAATTCTATCTACCTACAACTACTACTATAAATGCCTCTATCTATCTTAGATGAGAGCGTATGGCTCGAGGTCTGAGTACATTTCTTCCAAGGCACCTAAATTAAATGATCTCATTTATATTCAACGCATCAACTTCAAGAGAAGATTTTAAAAATTCAAAAACTTGCACTGGACATCTTCCAGCTGACTTTATGCTTCCACGTTGGCTTTGCTTGTCGTGAGGGATGCTCCTGCATCATACTCCCTCGCTTGAAAATTTGCATGGGCTCCTGTCCATGAGCTCCTGCACGGTATGTCCATGCTTCAAAATTTCTACTTCAGTCTCCCAACTGGCATATTCAACTGGATGTCCTTTCCACTTGACCAAATATTCAAAGTACTCTTTCCTTCTGGTTTTATTACCCACTCTTTTATTCAGTATCTGCTCCATTTGTGGCTTTTCTACAACTGGCATCTGCTTTTGCCACTAGATATCTGGTTGATCATCACTTTCTGCTCCTGCTTCATCAGCTTTATATGGATATAAATTTGAAACATTGAATGTCGGAGATATTCCAATCCCATCTGGTAACTCAATTTCATAAGCATTATATCCCATTTTCTTCAAGACCTTGCATGGCCCAATTTTCTTCATCTTCAGCTTGTTGTATGTTCCCCTTGGGAACCTTTCTTTCCTCAAATGTGCCAGAACCAGATCACCAACCTCAAACTGAAGTTGTCTCCGATGTTGATCTACTCTGTGCTTGTACTCCTGACTTGACTTCAATAGTCGCTCCTTCACCTGGCTGTGAAGTTCCTTCATCGCTTCAGCGAATTCTCCTGCACTAGCACTGCTAGTCGCAGTCTGTTCTGAATCCCTCAGTTCAGAAACTCCTCTTGGCTGCATTCCATATACAATTTGAAATGGACTTCTTGCTGTGCTCCTGTTTACTGAATCATTGTAAGAAAACTCTACTTGTGGTAGTATGCTATCCCAACTGCTATGGTGCTCTGTCACCAAGCTCCTCAACAAGTCTCCTAGACTCTGGTTAACTACTTCTGTTTGTCCATCCATCTGAGGATGATAAGAAGAACTAAACATCAAATTAGTCCCCAGCTTCTTCCACAATGTTCTCCAGAAATGACCTATGAATTTTGTATCTCTGTCCGAAACTATTCTTTTCGGTAATCCATGAAGTCGAAGAATCTCTTTGAAAAACAAGTTTGCAATGTGAGTCGCATCGCTGGTCTTCTGGCATGGAATACAATGTGCCATATTAGAAAACCTGTCAACTACCACAAAGATTGAATCAACACCTCTTTGTGTCCTCAGCAATCCCAATACAAAATCCATGCTAATTTCATCCCACGGCTTCTCAGGTATGGGCAATGGATGATAAAAACCCGCATTCTGCTTTCTTCCCTTTGAATGCTGGCAAATCTTGCATCTATCCACAAATTTCTTGACTTCTGACCGCATCCCTGGCCAAAAGTATGACTCACTCAGCTTTGCAAATGTCTTATCATGGCCAAAATGTCCTGCTAATCCACCATTGTGCTTCTCCTTCAACAAGTTCTCCCTCATGGAGCAATTTGGAATACACAGTTGATTGCCTTTGAACAGTAATCCATCCCGGATCACATACTCTATCCACTGGCTTCTATCTCTGAGAAATGGATTCTCAGTTGCTTCATAAGCTTCCTTAAAGTCTGAATCATCTGCATACATGTCCTTAAGATCATCAAAGCCTAACGTCCTGAATTTGAATTCCTGCAACAACAAACACTTCCTGCACATTGCATCAACAACTTTGTTAGTAGTACCCGAAATATGTTTAATTACAAATGTAAAATTCTGCATGTATTCTACCCATTTAACATGCCTCTGATTCAACTTTTCCTGCTGAGTCACAAACTGTAATGCATGGTTATCACTATATAGAACAAATTCCTTTGGAATTAAATAGTGTCTCCATTTCTTCAATGCATGTATGATGGCATAGAATTCTTTATCATATGTGGAGTATTTATCTTTTGCCTCATTTATCTTCTCGCTGAAATATGCAATCGGCCTGTCTTCCTGACTCAAGACTGCTCCTATGGCGAACCCGCTTGCATCACATTTCACCTGAAATGTCTTCTGAAAATCTGGCAACACCAAAATTGGTTGCTCTGTAATCTTTCGTTTCAACAAATTGAAACTCTTTTCAGCTTCTTCCGTCCAGTGAAAAGATTTATGTCTTTTCTTCACTGTATCCATCATTGCTGCACTAATTCCACTGAAATTCATGATGAATTTTTAGTAGAAACTAGCCAGTCCATGAAAACTTCTTACCTCAAATACATTCCTCGGTGATGGCCAATTCTTAATTACCTCCACCTTATCTGGATCCATCCTCAATTCATTTGCAGATATAACAAACCCCAAATAAATGAGTTATGTCTGCATGAATGAGGACTTCTTTATGTTTATCAGCAGCTTCTCCTGCTGTAATCTCTTCATCACAATAGCCAAATGCTTCAAATGTTCAACCTTTGTCTTGGTGAAAACCAATATGTCATCTAGATACATGATGACAAATTTCCTGATGAAATCTTTCAGGACTTCATTCATCAACCTCATAAAGGTACTTGGTGCATTTGTCAAGCCAAATGGCATGACAAGCCATTCATACAAACCTTCGTTTGTCTTGAATGTTGTTTTCCATTCGTCACCTTCTCTCATATGAATCTGATGATATCCACTCTTCAAATCTATCTTTGAAAAAAAAAAATCCCCACTTAAGCAATCCATCAAATCATCCATTCTTGGCAATGGGAATCTATACCTGATAGTTATCTTATTGATGGCTCTTGAATCAGTGAACATCCTCTAGCCTCCATCTTTCTTCGGACTGAGTACTGTTGGAATAGCAAACGGACTCAAGATTTCCCTGACCAAGCCTTTGTCCAATAGCTCCTGGACCTGTCTTTTAACTTCTTCATTCTCTTGCAGTGTCAATCTGTACGCGACTTTGTTTGGAAAACTAGCTCCTGGTATGAGATCAATATGATGACTTACACTCCTCATCGATGGCAATGAACGAGGTAATTCGTCCACCACAATATCAGCAAACTCTTCCAGTAGTTCCTGAACTTCTTTTGGTAAATCATCCACTCTTGTGATAGTCAAAACAATTCTCGGCTTTCTGACCACTAAGAATTGTGGATCCTCCTTCTTCTTAACTTCTGTAAGAAGTTCCTTCCCACTCATGAGAAGTACTATGTTGCTTACTTCTGGATTCACCTCTTTATCTTCAATTGGACACAACATGTGAGTCCTCCCATTCTTCTTCAGGGTATATGTATTCATCCTCCCATCATGAATTACATTTCTATCATATTGCCATGGTCTACCCAG